>PVJS01025117.1:0-28122 GCA_004027185.1 Glis glis
GGTTCGCGGCCAGCCTCAGCTCTCTCTCTCTCTCTCTCGCTCTCTCTCTCTCTCTCTCTCCCTGTCACTCTCTCTCTCTCTCTACTTAGTGAGGCCCTCTGCAACTTCGTGAGACCCAGTTTCAAAATAAAGTATAAAAATAGGGCCGGGGGTGTAGCGTGGAGGTAGAATGCCCCTGGGTTCAATCCCCAGTAGCGCAAAAAAAAAAAAAAAATAGCATATTCATTATGGGCAGAAGGCAAGGGGGGTCCTTTTGAGCATTCTTTTGTCCCTGCAAAGATTTCTGTACAGCGTGCATTGACACCGTCCCCTGCAGATCAGGCTGTATCCCTCGTCCCGCCAACAGCCCCGCAGGCTCACCAGCCAAGGTGTCTGGCCAGGACACACAACTGGTGTGAGGAAGTGCCAGGAGTGACCGAAGGCCACCGGGTCCCCAGGGATAATATCTGCAGTTAGACACTGCAGCACGTACCTGCAGAGCTGCTGCCTCCAGGCAGACACTCAGCTCTCCGGACGATGCTTAACTGGGTGAGAGTGAGTCAGGACAAAGGGCAACTTCCTAAGACCAAGCAGGGCAGACCACGTGGAGGATGGAGGCACACGCTGGCTGGTGGCTCTTTAGGCCAAGTGGACACTCGCATGGGGACTCAAAAGGAACTCCAGAGAACAGAGCAGCCTTGTTAGGGTGGGTGGATTGCTGGTGCATTCTTTTAAAAAGAATGTTTCCCTTTAATGGTGTTTCCACATTGTCTCAACAAATGGAATTGAGAGAGGAAAAGGAGATAGTGTTAGGCAAGACCTATAAATCTCTGAAACATTCTGCAGCTGAGATTGATTAGTTGTGAAAGCGTGCTGCTCACATGTGGACAGGATATTAAACTTACCTCATCTTGGGCCGATGTGTCATGTCCACATGACACTTGAGGCTGCCTGGAAGAGTGTCTCAGGGAAAGAGAATGGAATTTAGACAAGGTGCTGGGATCTGCTTTGCTGTGTGACTTTAGGCAAGTTCCCTGCCCTCTCTGCATCCTGTTTCCTCCTCCCTGACTTGGGGATTGTAGCATTTGTTTCATAGGGCTGCTGCACAGATCAGATGAAATCATGCCTGAGAAGTCTTGTCAACTGCTATCCAAGTTAGCAGTAATTACTATCATTTTGCAGTAATAATATAAATAGTATTCATCAGAATTACTTAGCAACCATCACCTGAAGCTGCCTCCCCAAAACTTCTTTCCATTGCAGCCATTGAGTCGGCCGATTTTTTTTTTTTTGTTAATAAACTTTAGAGTTAGTCTTAGGTTCACAGCAAAATTGGCCAGAAAATACAAAGCATTCCCATATACCTCCTGTTCCCACATACGCTGCCTCCCTCACTATCAGTATCCAGTTCTGCCCACTTTTATTAATGCCTACTATGTGCTAGTGCCAATGACATGCTTAGTAGGTCAGGGAATATGGTGATGTCATAACCTAGACCTAATTAGATCAAGGGAGTTTTGGTGGTTCATTCCTTGAATTCAAAAAAGGAACCTGCTTTTCCAGCGTTGCCCCACAGTAGCCTCACCAGTCTCTGAAGGACAGTGGGCCAAGCTTTTCCCCGGGCCAGTGATTGAAAACCACAAATGAAATCATGGCTAACTGGGCTGGGGTGTGGCTCAGTGGTTAGCACTTACCAAGCATGCGTAAGGCCTGGGCTCCATACCCAGCACAGCATTGTTTTGGTTTGGTTTGGTTTGGTTTTGGTTGTACTGGGGATTGCACCCAGGGGCATTCTACCTCTAAGCTACACCCCTAGCCCTATTTTCATTTTTATTTTGAAACAGGGTCTTGCTAAGTTGCTGAGGGCCTCCCTAAGTTGCTGAGGCTGGTCTCAAACCCATGATCCTCCTGTCTCGGCCTCCCAAGTACTGGGATTATAGGCTCATGCCACCATGCCTTGGTTCCATCCAGCACAGCAAAAAAATTTTTTTTTTGGTGGTACCAGGGATTCCAGGGATTGAACCCAGGGGCGTTCTACCTCTGAGCTACACCCCCAGCCCTATTTTTTATACTTTATTTTGAAACCGGGTCTCACGAAGTTGCGGAGGGCCTCACTAAGTAGCTGAGGCTGGCCGCGAACCCGGATCCTCCGGTCTCCGCCTCCCAAGTACTGGGATTACAATCATGAGCCACCACACCCGGCCAGCACAGCAATTTTAAAAATTAAAAAAAAAATGGATGAGGACTTGATCCCAGGCTGCTGGGCTGAGCCTGTGCACCCCAGCAGCTCTGTAGGATACCCCTCCAAGCTGAGGCTTGTATACCTCCCCAACAGCTGTTATATAAAACACACAGAAAGGCAGGGGCTCCAGCCTGGAAAAACTGGCCCTCTCTGTTTGTTTGTTTGTTGTATTGGGGATTGAACCTACGGGCATTCTACCTCCAAACTACATCCCCAGCCCTTTATTTTGAAACAGGGTCTCACTAAGTTGAAACAGGGTCTTTATTTTGAAACAGGGTCTCACTAAGTTGAGGAGGGCCTCACTAAGTAGCTGAGGCTGGCCACGAACCCAGATCCTCTGGTCTCAGCCTCCCAAGTACTGGGAATACAAGCCTGCGCCACCACAACCAGCTTGGCCTTCTCCTTTTTTTTTTTTTTTTTTTTTTGCGGTACTGGGGATTGAACGCAGGGGCGTTCTACCTCCGCGCTACGCCCCCGGCCCTATTTTTTTATGCTTTATTTTTGAAACCGGGTCTCACGAAGTTGCGGAGGGCCTCACTAGGTAGAAAAAGAGAGAGGGAGAGGGAGAAGGAGAGGAGAGGAGAGAGAGGAGATATCGCGTGCGCGCATGCACGCTGAGGTTGGCCGCGAACCCGGATCCTCTGGTCTCCGCCTCCCAACTACTGGGAATACAAGCGTGCGCCACCACTCCCAGCTGGCCTTCTCCTTTTTAACTGTCTTCATAGCACGAGGGGGGGTGACAAAGTGGCACGTGCGCGTCAGTCTCTGGCCCCGCTGCTCTGCTGGCTGCAGGCCCCGGGCAGATTTCTTCATTTTCTGGCTTTGCTTTCCTGGATCCCCATGTCCACATGAAAGGGCTGTTCTGGCAATTTTATGAGGGAATATTTCTGAAGAATATAGTGTATACCTGGCATAGAGTAGGTGCTCAATAGATTATCTCTCTTCCACCCAGGGAACTGGCGCCCCTCCCAAATGCCTACACAATATCTGTGCTCATTTCTCCCCAACTTTTCTAAGCTTTTCTTTCTGTTGGAGGGACAGAACTGGAGAGCCAGGGTGACTTTCTCCTTGAAATAAAATGATGTGGGCAGACTTTTCGCATGTCAACCATTACCATTACTTTGGAAGGCTCAGGACTTCCCCATCTGCTTTGACTTCTTGACCCATGTACTAATCGGAATAGGTCAGGATGCGTTGCTACAACAAATAACCTCACCCGACAACAACTCTCACTCCAGGACTGCAGCTGGCAGAGGAGCCACTGTCTGGCGTGTGACCAGTCCCCATGGCAGAGAGAAATCAAAAATGGTAAACCATGTGCCCATCAGAAGTCTCTACCCTGAATAGACACACGTCTTCTGATCACATAGAATTGACCCACTTCAAGGCAGAGGGGAACGTGTACGTCTACCCTGTACTCAGAAGAATCACCAGAAATATTTACTGTCAGCCCTGCTAAATCCATAAAGTCACACCATAAGTTGACATCATTGTTGCGCACTTGAAGATGAGGCTTGGAAGCTTGTGTCTCTCCCCCAAAAGCTCACAAGGAGTAAATAGCACATCCTTGTGATTTTTGAATACCACTGAGGTATTTCACATTCATTCCTTAAAATGCCCTAGATGCAGTCATGGCGCTATCAAAGGTTTTCATTTGTTGTAGTCTGCCCCCAGCAAAGTACCCCTACCTGTCTCATGTGCCTCCTACACCACCTTGTAGTTATCAGTTTGTTTTCTAGGATTTTCTCAAGACTGGGCCTTCTCATTGCTGTGCCCCAGGCATCCAGCACAGCCAGGCACGGGTGCTGTCTGCTAAGTCTGCCTGGGTGGTTCTCATTGGGCCATAGGATATGATGGTGTCGTAGGCATAAATCTAACCAGATCCAGGGAGTCTTGGTGATTCGTTCCTTCATGCAGCCTGGAGTCCTGGGGGAGCAAGATGGGATGACCATGAAATTCTGGTGGCCCTGAGGGTGTTGTTCATATTTCAAGTCCCATGGCTAAAAACCCTTCCCCCGACCCAGGAAAATCAACAACAGCCTCTTCCAGCTCTGGCAGCCCTCACAACCCCAGAGCTGTGAACATGAAGAACTATTTTCATGGAACAGAAATTGCCTTTTATATTACTTCTGGTTTCTGAAAAGCGGGACAAAGTGACCTTTTTGTGTATCCGATCACATATTTCACATAACTCCTTTTGAAGGTCAGAGCTGCAGTTGTTGTATTATGAAAGGTTTTTATTTTTTGGTATTCTCTCACCATTTAGATGCAGATGTTGGACAAATTTCCCATGGAAGGAGGACAGAAGGACCCCAAACAGCGAATCATTCCCTTTCTGCCAGGTAGGTGACAAGCACCCTCCCAGATGGGGTTGCTGAGTGCCACGGCACAGCGGGGAGCTCAGCCTGCTCTGCCAGGGAGCATGGTCCCCTGGCCAGAATCTCGGCCATAGAGAAATTGCACCACCTGTGGGGAGTGCAGCCTTGGGCAAGACCTCTCACCTCTGTGATGCTCCGCTCCTCCCGTCTCTAAAATGGGAATCGTTAGAACAAGAAAAGGTTTTGTAGTGAGAGCTTCCATTTTATTACAGCTACTGTATTAGTTTCTTAATCCTGAGTCACAAATTACCACCCGTTTAACAGCTTAAGATAACACACACTTAACTCTCTCACAGTTCTGTGGGTCAGAAGTCCAGGCCGGCTCAGCTAGGTCCACTGGTCATTGTCTCAGGAGGCCAAAGCCAAGGGAGGCTGGGCTGGCCTCCGACCTGGAGGCTCCAGGGAAGACTACTTCCAGCCTCACTCGCACCAGGACAGAGTTCAGTTCCTTGCCCTGTAGGATGGAGATCCAGGTTATTTTCTGGCTGTCGGCCGGGCCCCTCTCAGTGTCTGGAAGCACCTGCGTTCCTCATCCTGTCGCCTCTTTGTTTTTGAGCCCATAACAGGGCATCAACTCTTCCTTGTGCTTCAGATCCCTGACTCCCCCATCTGCCCCCAGTCAGAGGAAACTGCTTAAAAGGGCTCAGGCAGCTACCTGGCTAATCCAGGACAATGTCCATCTCTTAGGAAGAATATAAGGCATATAAGATCTCATCATATACACAGGCTCCAGGGAACAGGGCAAGACTTTGATGGGGGTCCTTGTAGGAATCAACCTGTCTGCCACAGGTGCCAGCACTTATCGAGGGCCGGGTGTCACACAAGCTGCTGGGGAGATCAAACGCAGTTTCTTCTCATCCCTATTCTCAAGGCATTGTGCCCCTCCCCAGAAAACTTATCACCAAAGAATAGTGTCAAGGCTGCAGCAGAAAGTAACGAGAATCTCAACCAGTGTTCTTTTTGTGTGTGTGTGTCGTACTGGGGATTGAACCCCGGGGCGTTCTACCTCCGAGCTACACCCCCAGCCCTATTTTTTTCTTTATTTTGAGACAGGGTCTCACTAAGCTGTGGAGGGCCTCACTAAGTAGCTGAGGCTGGCTATGAACCTCTGATCCTCCTGTCTCAGGCTCCCAAGTACTAGGATTAGAAGTGTGCGCTACCTCGCCCAGCTTCATCCAGTGTTCTTGCTTCGAGTCTTGATAGTTACTGTCTGCTGGCTATCTACTCTGAGCCAGTTGCTGGGCTAAGTATTTTATTTCTGTTGCCTCCTTTAGTCCCCAGCAAACCTGTAGGGTAGGCATTCTATGCCAGTTTCACAGGTTAGGAAACTGAGGCTCAAAAAAACTCTCAGCACTTGCACAGATAGCAAAGCTGGGATTCAAACACAGGTATGGCTGGCCCCGCATGTCAGGCCTGGACGGCCTGGGTTCAAATCCCAATGCCCACCACCAACTTTTTTTTTCTTTTTTTTTTGTGGTACTGGGGATTGAAACCAGAGGCATTCTACCTCCGAGCTACACTCCCAGCCCTATTTTCTTTTATTCTTTATTTTGAAACAGGGTCTCACTAAGTTGCAGAGGGCCTGATTAAGTAGCTGAGGCCGGCCTCGAACCCAGATCTTCCTGCCTCAGCCTCCCGAGTACTGGGATTACAAGTGTGTGTCACCACGCCTGGCTTTTATTTTATTTTATTTTTTTTTTTTTGAGATGGAGTCTCCCTATATTGCCCAGTTTGGTCTTGAACTTCTGGAATCAAGAGGATCCTCCTCCCACTTCAGCTTCCCAAGTAGCTGGGACTGTAGCACACACCACTGTGTGGGCTTCACCAACTCTTTAAATGACAAGCACATTGAGTCTTCTTTCTTCATTTGCACATGGCGGGGGTAAGAATGGCACTTAAGGGATGCAGTTGTTAGGATTATGTAGATGCCTGGCAGATAGCTAAGGGCTGGCAAACTCTATAATTATTTTATATACAGCAAGCATATAGTCACCCTAAGCACAGACATTCACAGCTGGAAGGGCTCTGTAGGGGTTTTTTTTTTTTTCCTTTTCAAGCAAGGGAACAGTTCCTGGGTCTCAGGAGTCCCCACTCTCCCCTCCCTTGGTCCAGGACATCAGGGGGTTCTTCGAGATGTTGACATCCTGGAACAGATTTAGGGACAAGGTATATATGTTTCCCAGGCCCCCTCCACTAGGAGAATGCTTTGCCTAAAAAGCTAACATTTTTAGCCACACCACTAAGGAAGCAAACAACCAGACTGGAATTTTTTTCCTGCTGGAGAAAAACCTCATGGCCCAGCTACAACAGCAGCTCTTAGGGTTCCAAAGCATGTGCCTTGGAGTCGAGTAGACCAACCTACCCTGTGACTTCAGGCAGAGACACCTCCTCTGTGCCTCAGCTAACACACCTTTAAAATGGGACAGTGACCCCTGCTTCACAAGGTTCAATCCCTGGCTCATAGTAGGTTCTCAGTAGACAGGGTCCCCAGACATTCCTTTGGGATTTCTTGGTTATATATGTTGTAGTCATCCTTAAATGATCAAGAACTTCAGTGATACTCAAGTTAAACTGGGCTCTAAATGTAGGCTTTTCTTCAAGAAAAGAAAGGAAAGCAGTAACTTATAGCTTTGTTTCTGGATGAAAGGCAAAACGAGCTCTGGGAAAATCTTCCAAGACAGAGAACTGGAGCCCGACCCTCTCCCAGGCTCTTAAAAGCTTTCCTGGTTACGTAATCCTTTTCTACCCAAGAATTAATGAAAATGCTGCTCTCCGGGACTTGCCCCTTTGTGTCCGCTCAAAGCACCACTTGTAGCTTGGAGAGGCTCCTCAGGCCCCCCATCCTCTGGCCCATCCTTCCGAACCCACCTCTCAGCTGTGCCCGTAGGCCAAGGGCCAGGAAGCTGGTCCCCTCTCCCAGGGGTCAGTTTTCTGCCTAGCCTGCCATGTCAGCAGAACAAAAGCCAGCCTCGTTAGCGCAGAGGCGGGGGAGGGGAGCGGCCAGCGCAGTTTTCCATCCCACCCGGAGCCGGGGAAGCCAACTTGGCAGAGGACAGGGCTTGAAAAATAAGAATTACAGTTTGGCCTTCCTCCACCATGAAAAACAAAAGCCGACGGTTCCCACCACACTGCTCTCTCCCCAGAGCACCCCTTCCAGGCCAGGAAGTTGGCAGGCTCACCCTCCATCCCCCAGACTCAAAGGAAGCCCTTCGTGTCAGGCACAGATGGGGGCCTTCTCCAGGGAGGCCCTGCCAGGCCGCTGCCCTGTGGCTCTGCTCCCTGCCTGAGTGTCACTCCACTCTGCTGTGTGTCAGGGACCATTAGCCTCCCTAGGCCAGAGCAAGAGAGCCGGGGCTGAGGAAGGAGCACGGGCTCTCAGTTGCAGAGTGCCACACAGTATCATCCAAACTGCTTTGGGGGAAAAAAAGTTACTCCTTCATGAGTGCCTACTGAGGGCCGGCCCCTGTGCTGACGTGTCCTGGAGATTTTTTCTAAGACAAAGGGGCTGCTCTCCCATTTTACAGAGGAAGAGACTGAGGCTCTGAGAAGTAACCAATCTTCTAGACCACACAGCCAGCAGGAGGCAGCCCTGGGATTAGCCGGTAGCCTCCCTAGCATCCCTACTGCTGCCACCCCTCCTGGCCAGGCACCAGCCATGCACAGAGATCCCTGTCCCACCGAGGCTACATATGGAGGGGGGAAGCTTCTGTCCTTGTGTCGCACACCCAGGAACACTGAAGGTGCTGGGTTTTCTGTCCTCTCTTGGCCCTGGGTGAATCCTCAGCATTGGGTTCTTGAGTTGTGTGGTGACTTTGTGACAAGCCTGCAGGCAGCGCCAGCCCCATGCTGGTTGTGAACACTTGAAGCCTGCACACCCCCCTCCACTCGTCCCCAAGCCACAGAGGGGGAGATTGTACCAAAATGGGACCAAACTATTTTTGGTTAGGAAGTCCTCTCCCACCTGGAGAAATCAGAGAGGGGGCAGGAAGCATCTGGCGCGCTGGGCTTCTCTTCCCAGGCAGCCTGGCTGATTCCTCCTGCCGGCTCGGGCACTCCTAGGGGCTCTAGATTGCAGCATCCCACCCGCGGGGGCCTCTGGAGACCGGAAGTGGGGTATTTGATTGTCACAGTGCCTGGGGGTGGGAAACTGCCCGCTTCGTCTGGTCTTGGACCAAGGATACTAAGCATTCTACAGGGCGGGGACAGTCCTGCCAGGGAGGGAGCACCCCACCCAAGATGCCAGGAGGTGCCCCATGTTGGGGAACACCACCGGTCAGCAGTCTCACTCCCTGCTGGTCACAGCGCTGGCTCAGAAAGGGCCCCCGTCGAGACTGCCTCCCTGAGTGAGCGAAGGAGCATGAGCATCACTTGGAGGGTATTTATGGTAGAAATCTGGGGGAAAGTGTAAAGAAGAAAACAAAAATTCTCTGTCTACCATCCCTCAGAAGAGAAATACTTGGAACCCTCAGATGCAGTTTCTTCTATTTTTTTCTTTTCTAACAGGCATGGGTGTCCCAGAAAGGTGTAGAATCAGGAAAGGGTATGGGAGTTTGGGGGAATATGAGAGGTGATAAAGAGAAGGTAGGAGAGTTGACTGAACTCATAGGTGAAGGCAGACCTGAGCAGCCGCCTGATCTGAGTGTCCTAGAGCTGGCCGGGCCTCGAACACCAGGTCCCATCTTCCTTCGTCAGGTAGGAGCTCCTTCCTGCCATGGTTGTTTCCAGCTTCCCTTCTCCATCAAAACTTACTGAACTGGGCACGGTGGCACACGCCTATAATCCCAGTACTTGGGAGGCTGAGACAGGAGGATCGTAGGTTCGAGGCCAGCCTCAGCAACTTAGCAAGACCCTGTTTCAAAATTAAAAAAAAAAAATAGCTGGGCGTGGTGGCACATGCTTGTAATCCTAGTACTTCGGAGGCTGAGACAGGAGGATCGCAGGTTCAAGGACAGCCTCAGCAATTTAGTGAGGCTCTCAGCAACCTAGTGAGACTCTGTTTCCAAATAAGAAATAAAATCGATCTGGGGGTGTAGCTCAGAGGTAGAATGCCTCTGGGTTTAATTCCCAGTACAATAAATAAATAAATAAATAAATAAATAAATAGGGCTGGGCTGTAACTCGGAGGTAGAATGCCCCTGGGTTCAATCCCCAGTACCACCAAAAATAAAAACAACAACAAAAAAACCCAACTTACTCACTGAAGTCAGGCACAGAATGGCAAATACTGCATATTCTCACTTCTATGTAGAAGCTAAAAAGTTGATGTCGAGGAAGTAGAGTAGAATAGTGGTTACAAGCTGCTGGGAAGGGGGGATGGAGAAAGCATGGTGAACGGGTCCAGGGAACAGTTGGATAGGAGGAATAACCTCTAATGTCCTATAGCACAATAGGGTAACTGTGATTGACAACAATTAATTATATATTTCAAAATAGCTAGTAGAGAGGATCTCGAATGTTCCCAAGACAAAGAGATGATAAATGTCTGAGGTGATGGATATGCCAGTCACTCTGATCTCATCGTCACACATTGTAAACATGCATTGGCATGGCATACCGTACCCTGTGAATATGTGTCATTATTGTGTCAATGAAAGTGTATTATTAAACATATTCATATATTTAAAATACATATTTTTAAACATACTCATATATTTAAAAATACATATTTTTAAAACTTATTATTAACTCATTCCCCCATGTCCTTGTACTAGAGCTGTGAGTGGGACTTCAGGGGACCGCGTGTGTGTGGGGTCATCCAAGCCATGTCCAAGCCCCGGTGGGGACGTTGCTGGCAGGCAGGGATGTGGGCACCGCTCAGCCTCCCCGCTTGCTGAGGGCTTGTCACCTGCTTTACAACCCTGCGTGTGCTCTCATCTTCTGCAGGCAAGATCCTCTTCCGACGAAGCCACATCCGGGACGTGGCGGTCAAACGCCTGATACCCATCGATGAATACTGTAAGGTAAGCTGAGAGACACCAGCACAGTCTTCCCCAACCGTGTTTGTTTTATTTCCTTTTCTGGATACAAGATGCTTTATGTGAAAAATTTTGTACTGTTGAAAGAAATGTAAAGAAACTAGGGGGAAATATTCACGCATGCTCCCTCAACCCAGAGGTAACAAGTATTATAGGGTTTACCTATTTCTTTGCCATCTTTTCTCTATGTGAGCACTTCTTTATGGTGTTGAGACCTTCCTGTATGTATTCTTTTTGTTTCTCTTTTTCTTTTACTTTACTGTTGTGACATGAGAATTTCCCCCATGCTATTAAGAAATCCTCGTGAGCCTACTTTTAATGGCTGCCTAGTATCCCATTGTATGTGAATGTTCCAGAAGTTATTCAACCAATCCTTGTTGCTGAATGGTACAGCTAGCTTCCTGTCTCCTAAATGTTCAAAACAACAGGGGCCTGCCTTTGGGCTGTCTTTCATTTAATTGGAGGCTGTGGTAAGGAAAAGAGCAGATTTTTATTTTGTTTAGCTTCTCTTAGTACTTATTTCTTCAACATAAATAGCAAGTTTAAAGGAGTGGTAATAAGCAAGAGATCCCTTAAAAAGGGAGCAGCAAATGATTTCCACCTTAGATCAGGAACAAAGCAAGTCGGTTCACCCTTCACCACCTCTGCTCCATGTTTTACTGAAGGGACCAGACAGTCTAAGCATGTGAGAAAGAGAGAGAGATGGCATCGAACTGGACAGGATGGAGTAACATTGCATTGACTCAAGGTGGCACAAGTCTCTTTGTGAAAAAAACAAGAGAGCCACACACAAAAAACAACACTCAATCTGGGCATGGTGGCACATGCTTATAATACCAGTACTTGGGAGGCTGAGACAGGAGGATCACAGGTTCGCGGCCAGCCTCAACTACTTAGTGAGGCCCTTGGCATCGAAAAGAATAAAATACTTAGAAATAAACTTAACAAAAGAAATGCAGGCTTTCTACACTGAAACTACAAAACATTGCAAAGAAAAATCAAAGAAAATCTAAATTAATAGAAGCCATTCCATACTCAAGGATTAGAAGACTTGATATTGTTAAAATGGCAGTTCTCCCCAAATAGATCTCTATTTTGAATATTGAATATAATCCCTGTTGAAAATTCCAGTAGGGTTTGTTTGTTTGTTTGTTTGTTTGTTTGGGTCCTGAGGATTGAACCAGGGGCATTCTACCACCAAGCTACACCCCCAGCCATTTTAATTTTTTTAATTTGAAACAGGGTTTCACTGAGTTGCTGAGGATCTCGCTAGGTTGCAGGGGCCGGCCTCGAACCTGCAATTCTCCTGTCTTGGCTTCCCAAGTACTGGGATTACAGGTATGCACCATGCCTGGCTCTATTAGGCTTTATTGTAGAATCGAGAAGCTGATCCTATAGTGTATGTGGAAATGCAGAGGACCTCAAATAATCAAAACACTTGAAAAAGAGTAACAAAGAGGAGTCATACTAGCCACTTCCAAAACTTCCTGCAAAGCCACAGCCAGCAGACAGTATGGTGCCGACATAAAGATAGGCATACAGATCCATGGAACAGCACCGAGAGTCCAGAAATCAACTCTTATAAAACATATGATCAACTGGTATTCAGCAAAGATTCCAAGACAATTCAATGGGGAAAGGATAAACAGTCTTTTTTATAAAAGTTGGGACAATCAACTATTGCATTAGTTTCCTAGGTTGCATAACAAATTATCATAAACTGCATGGCTTAGACAACAGAAATTGATTTTCTCACAGTTCTGGAAGCTGGAATTCCAAGCAGCAGGGCTTTCCGAGACCTTGTCCCTGGCTGTGGAGAGCTGTCCTCTCCCCCTGACCACACATGACCTTTTCTCTTTAGTATCTGTATCCTAATTTCTTTTCTTCTAAGAACCAGTTATATTGGATTAAGGGTCATCCCTAATGACTTCGTTAAACCTTAAATTGCCTCTTTAAAATCCCCATCTCCAAATACAGTCACATTCTGAGACCCTGGGGGTTAGGACTTTAATATATGAATTTAGGGGTGAGGGGAGGAAAAAGTAGAGCCCCTATCAGCTAGACACATGCCAAGAAACAATGAAATTGGACCTCTATCTCACACCATGTACAAAAATCAACTGAGACCTACATATAAGACAAAACTTCTAGAAGAAAACATAAGAAAGAATCTTCATGACCATAGGTTAGGCAAAGAATTTTTGGACATGACACCAAAAATATCAGCCCTAAAAGAAAAGATTGATAAAATTGGACTCCACTAAATATACTTACAGACTTCTCTGCTTCAAAATATACCATTAAGAAAAGGAAAAGATGGATGGGTGTGGTGGTGCACACCTGTAATCCCAGTACTTGGGAGGCTGAGAAAGGAGGACCACAGGTTCGAGGACAGCCTCAGCAACGTACCGAGACTCTCAGCAATGTAGCGAGACCCTGTTTCAAAAAAAATAAAATAAAATAGGGCTGGGGTGTAGCTCAGAGCTAGAATGCCCCTGGGTTCAATTCCGAGTACCATAAATAAATAAATAAATAAATAAATAAATAAAAATATAAATATAAATACATGCCACAGGCTGAGTGAAAATATCCCATAAGAGACTTGTATTGAGAATATATAAAGAACTCTTACAACTCAAGAATAAAAAGGCACCCAATTTTTCAATGGGGAAAGGACTTCAATAAGAATTTCACATATGAAGACATAGAAATAGCTAATGGAATTATACAAAGATACCTGACATCATTAGTCATTAGGTTAATACAAATAAAACCAGGATAAACCTACGTAGTCACTAGGATGTCTATAATCAATAAGACAGTACAAATGTTGGTGAGGATGTAGAGAAACTGGAGCCCTCTCTCAGATGGGGGCATAAGATAAGAAGCCACTTTAGAAAATGGTTTGGCAGTTCCTTCAAAAGTTAAACTTGTCACATGACCTCTCTTCTATGTATACTCAAGAGCATTGAAAACTTATATCCACGCAAAGGCTTGGATGCAAATGCTTGTAGCAATGTTAACACATAATAGCCCCGAATGGGAAGCAATGTACATGCTCATCAACTGGTGAATGGGTAAAGAAAGTGTGGAATATCCACACAATCGAATACGTTTGGCAATATGAAACAGTGAGAATACTGATCAGCGCTGGGCGTGGTGGCACACGCCTGCAATCCCTGTACTTGGAAGGTTGAGACAGAAGGATTAAAGGTTCAAGGACAGTCTAAGCAATGTAGTGAGAATCTCAGCAACCCAGCAAGATCCTGTTTCAAAACAAAAACATAAAAAGGGCTGCAGGTATAGCTTGGAGGTAGAATGCCCCAGGTTCAATCCCCAGTACAAAAAAAAAAAAAACCCTTCAAATTGGCTGGATAGCAAAAACATGACGCTAAGTGAAAGAAGCCAGATGCATGATACCATTTATCTGAAATGTGCAGAAAGGGCAGATTTGTAGACAAAGCAGGCCCGTGGTTTCCTGGGCCTGGGGGCAGTGGAGGTGGAGATGGACTGCATATTAGGTTGGAGGAGACGTTTGAGGCCATGGAAAAGCTCTGAAACTAAATTGTGGTGATGATTGCCTAACTCTATAATTTACCAAATATCACGGAACTGGGCATTTATAATGGATGTTTTATGGTATATAAATTATACTGCAACAAATCTGTTAAAAAATTAAACAAAAGGGGACAGATGACCCCCCTTTTGGCAGGAGACATCAAGGAAGGACAGAAGATTGCTCCCCGTTGAGTGTCTGCTCTGCCAGTGTGACCTCGTTTCATCCCTCCAGCAACTTTGAGAAGTAGATTTTATTATTCCCATCATGAGGAAGATTTGTTGCAAAAACTTTGGACCTTGAGTCACCTTGCCCAGCTAGGAAGTTCCTGCTGAATCAGAAGCTATTGTCCCTCCACCAAATTATCCCACCCTGTTTCTTCCCTAGCCTACCTGACTTCTCCCCCAGAGTCAAACTTCCCTTGTACCCAGTGTTCCCCAACCTTTGGACATTTGATTTTGAAAAGGGAATTTTACATCCTGAAGCAATAAGGGATAGCAGCAGCTGTCTGCAGCTGTCTGCAGTGCTTGGAATGGTGCAGACATGGTGAATTCATCTGGATTAACCACAGGGAAGAAACTGCTTATGTTATATGAGCCACGTGGAAGTTACCACCCCTGCCACTAATGAATCATAAGAAACAGAACAGATATTTGGGGATTTTGATTGGCCAGATTCCCGGGCTCCACTTCAGGGGAGCTGCCCTCTGGAGGGAGATGAAGCTATCCCTTTTCTTGCCAGGCCCGCAGTCTTTTCCAGACATTGTAGGCTATTCCATAGCATTTGGGTATCTGTTCATGACATTGCTATGAACTGACTTAAGCCAATTGAATCTGTTACCATTAGCCTTATTTACAATTAGCCTTATTTTAGTAGAAATTGGCAATCTCTGACAGGTAGAGATAGACAAGGGCTGTAGATATCCCCAAACCTAGCTACCAGGTTTATATTACAGTGGAAGAAACTTTCTGCTGTAGCAGACCTATTATAAAGTTACAGTAATTCACATAATGTGATGTTAGCACAAGGATAGAAAAGACATTGGAACAAAATGAAAATCCAGAAACAGATCTACATATATCAGGACACTTTGGAACTAACAAAGGTAACCTTGCAGATTGTTGAGAGAAGATTGGATTCCTTAATAAATGGATATCCGTATGGGGAAAAAACAAAAAAGATAACTAACTCCTATCTCACACCACGCATGAAATCATTTCCAAAGAAATTAAAGACATAACTATAATAGGCAATGCTATAAAAGATTTCAGAAGACAAAAATGGAAAACATTTTCATAATCTCCAAGTATAGAAGGATTTCTAAAGATACAAAAAAATACCAACCATAAAAAAATTGGTTTATTTGGCCTGCACAGTGGCACACACCTGTAATCCCAGCTCTTCAGGAGGTGGAGGCAAGAAGATCGCAAATTAGAGGCCAGTTCAAGAAACAAAATAAAATAAAAAGAGCTGGGGATGCAGCTCAGTGGTAGAGCACCCCTGGGTTCAATTTCTAATACCACAAAAGACAAAAAACGTTGCTTTATTTGATCACATTACATTTAAGAACTTTCACTCATCAAAAGACACAATGAAAATCTGACTCTGCTGGATCCTGCCATACACACATGCACACACACACACACACACATACACACACACACAAGCATCTATTATCAGCCGCCTTATAAACAGCCACTGGAGTTGTTCTGGGGACTCGTTGAAACACCAGCAGTTTGTCTGACACCACTTGGCATGGTGGTTACTTGAGGAACAGAAGCACATTCTGGAAGCAGGAGCAGCTAATCCCAACCGTGGTCGGCCAGTGAAATCCCCCAGAGGCCAATTCAGAATCCTAGAATCCAGGGCACCTTCAGAGGGATGTACATGTGATACAAGGCTCACCAGCCTTTGTCTAGCCTCATGCAAGGGCCAGAGGTATAGCTCAGTGGTAGAGCACTTGCCTAGTATGTGCAAGGACCTGGGTTCAATCCCTAGTACCTCTTAATATATATATATATATATAATGTATATAGTATATATAGTATATAGTATATATATGTATATATAATGTAATACTATATACATTATATATATATAAATTTTTAAAATATTTATGCATATTTGCTCCCTCTAAAATATATATTGAATATATAAATAAAATATGTATATTTTAGAGGAAGCATATATATTTTTGGCAGAAAGCTTTATATCACAACCATAGCATAAAATAAGTGTCATGTCCTGTAAAAAGGGAAATAAAACAATGGAACAACAACAACCAAACAATATTTTTAAATCTAGTGACCCAAGGCTCTGCAGAGCCTAGCCCTGCTCCCAGGAAGCAAGTGAGAGATGTGCTATCTTTCTGGGACATTCCTTTTGAAGTTAAAGAGAATCGAAAGAAGCCAGGCATGCATGCCTGTAATCCCAGCTGCTCGGGAGACTAAGGCAGGAGGATCGCAAATTTGAGGCCAGTCTGGGCAATTTAGCAAGACCCTATAAAATAAAATTTAAAAAGGGCTGGGGATGTAGCTCAGTGGTAGAGCACCTCTGGGTTCAGTCCCCAGCTCCACAAAAAAAGAAAAGAAAAAAAGTATTGAAAGAGAACTGAGAAGAATGAGTTTTCTCCCTAGCCCGGGCATTGTTATTTAACAAAACCATCTTGCTGCCTCGAAAATCCTCCTTGAGAATTATCATGTTATTGTACTTGGTGCAATCTAGAGAGTCGAAGGGATTGACTGGTATTTATCAGGCAAAAACCTTACGGCCCCTTCCTCACTTATTCTCCAGCACAGCCTTCTGAAATGGGCGTGATTTATTTCCATTTTACAGATAATCAGACTGAGGCCTCGAGAAGTAATGGGACCTAAGTAGAATCCCACAGAGAGGAAGGGACAGAGCCAGAATCAGGAGCTGGTTCTGCCTGACCTCTTTTCATTTCCCTTGGCAAGCCGACCTTCTGCCCTCTCATTCCTGCACGGCCTAGCCAGGTCTGTGCGAGGGGCCGGGATTCCCTCTGCAGTGGAGCTGGGTTTTGCTGGAACAGTCGTGCCTAGTCACTCCCAACCAACCCAGGGCCATCCTGGAGTGTTTCAGAAGCAGAAGTCTTTCTTGCCCGGGGCGTGTGTTACTGTCAGCCAGTCCATCTGAAATGGAAAGGCAATATTAGAGCCCAGAGCACTGCCTTTTATTAGTAACTTGGCTTATTTTATGGCTTGGGGGTTTGGTTTGGCTTTTGCTTCCTAGGAATAGCTCAGAACCAGAAGAGAACTTGGCCTTGTCGGGAGGTTTCCATGGGCCTCATCGTTCCTTCCCTTGCTGGTCCATTCGGGCCTCTACCCTTTTCAGCAGGGAGCATCCCAGGGGGCCCTTCCAGCCCAAGATGATGACCACCTCAGGGGCTGGCACTGCACACCCACCTAGCCAGGTGCAGGTCTCTCCTCATGCTATTTAAGCAAATGCTTACCAGCCGGATTTCACAGGTCTGCCCAGCCTTGTCTAGGCACATAGGAAAGAGGAGGAGGAGCAGCCTCCACCCCTTGCCTTCTGTGGACTCGGGGTAGAGAATTGCAATTAACCAAGCCTGGGCCTTTGAGCCCAATCACCTCATCAGAGCCTCCATTTCCCCATCTCTAAAATGGGCCCTCCCTCCCAGGATTACATAAAGCGACACAGATCGTGCATGTGGGGAGCTATCAAGTGCTGAGCCAGCGTCGAGGGGCATTGGGATTGCAGTCCGGAGCCAGGAGCTATTTGCACACCAGGCAGCCAGGACACACCACAGTCCAGCATGTAATCAGCTCCTTCATTATGTGGTTCCAGCTGCAAGAGCTGCAGAATTTCAGAGGAGAAAGAGACCCACAGGGGCCCGACAGCAGCTCGCCCTGGGCAGGAGATGACTACTTAGTGCCGGGAACCAGAAAAAGGAGGAGGATTAGAAACAGGAAGGGGGGAGGGAAGTGCCTGCTCTGGGGCCCCGGCTGCCTGGAGCCTGAAAAAGTTCAGCCCCTGAGGGCCGGCTGCCCAGCAAGAGCTACTCACTGGCTAATAACATCGATGAGCCCGTTAAGGTCATATCCTTTACCCCAGGGGATGGAAGAGGCGGTAGCGACCGGGGAATGTGCCCTGCTGACCATTCACCTACCTTGTATCGGGTCTTTCCATTCCAAGTACCGGCCAGGTTGCACTGTGGGGAGTTTGGCTGAAAGTTAGAGCCTGAGTCACGTAGGGTCAGCAACCTCAGTGTCCATCGATGGATATGTGGATAAGCAGAATGTGGCGCATACACACAAGGGAATGTTATTTGGCTGGAGGAAAGAAATTCTAACTTGTAACACGTGCTGCAGCATGGGTGACCCTTGACAAATATGGTGTGGTTCCCCTTACATGAGGGACCTAGAGTAGGAAGTTCACAGGGACAGAAAGTAGAATGGGGGGGCCAGAAGGGGAAGGAGAATTGTTTAATAGCTAGAGGTTCCATTTTGCGAGCTGAAGGCTTCTGGGGGTGAGTGGTGGTAACAGGGGACAATGGGATGTGCTGGTACCACTGAGCTGCATGCTTGAACATGGTGAAGATGGCCTACTGTACACTGTGGGTTTTGGGGTTTTTCTTTTGCTTTTTGTTTGTTTGTGGTACTGGGAATTGAATCCAGGGGTATTCTACCTCCAAGCTACACCACCAGCCCTTTTTTTATTTTTTGTTTTTGAAACAGGTTCTCACTAGGCTGCTCAGAGACTCGCTAAATTGCTGAGGCTGTCCTTGAACCTGTGATCCTCCTGTCTCAGCTTCCAAGTACTGGGATTATAGGCATGCACCACCACACTTGGCTTATACTGTGTATTTTACCACATTTTTTTAACTGGGGAAGAATAATCATGTAGGATCAAAATACCCCTAAAACCCTATACCAGGTGCCATATTGGAGACCTCCATCCACCTCTCCATTGGTCCATTTGGGCCCAGTACTCCTGCGGGATTGGCACACCAATTTGGGAGTGGCCAGGGTGGTAAGCTTTGAAGGGATATCAGATAGAACATGTCTCTTCCACCCCCAGACCCCAGACGCATGTGCAGCACAGCAAGAAGGTAGGTGAAAGGAACCAGGGAGCAGGGACTTCCTGGAGAGAGCAGAGCCCTGCCTCACTGCAGAGCCACACTAGGGGGCATAGGGTTGGCTCAGTCACCTGTGCTATTTAAATCATGCATATGCATGTGTGCTCCCCTGCACAGGTGTTTGTAATTAAATGTGTGCATGAACCAGCTCTACCACACTCAGATCTGTGTCTCCATCTTCCCAGTCCAGGACCTGGGCCAGAAGGGGCTTCAGTAAATATTTGTTAAACTGAGCTATTTATTCAGTATGTCTTAGTTTCAAATCCTTTAATGAGCAGGATGTACCCTATACTTCTCTTGCATTTGGCACAGAAACCTGTGCAGCGCTGGGCACAGAGTAAATGCTGGTCAAATCATTGAGTGAATACCAGTTGGTAGGTAAGGCAGGGCAGCAAATGCCTGTTCCTACTTTGTGCCTCCCCCCACCTCCTCATGCGGCCCATTAGCAGATGCAGTTGAGGCTCCTTCACGACTCAGCTGATGAACCTCTATGACAGATCAACACAGAATTGGCCAGTGGGAGGCCCAGAACGTTTCTCCCCTCATTCACCTGGACACTCCCATCTCACCTGTGTCCGAATCATAAAATACTCCCTTCACCTTAGTGCTTCAGGCTGGGGAGTTAAGACATATATGCATGCATGTTGGAAGCAATATAAATGTTCACGAGTAGGCAACTAGTTGACTAAAATATGATGCTTCTCTACCGTAGACAATATCCAGTATCAACGGTATAGTAGAAGAATAGTGCGATCATATGAAGTTCACAATTTATCGTTAGTGAAAACATCACTTTACAAAATAGCATGCATAACATGGTCTGATTTTGTGTAAATATGTACATATAAATTATCCAAATGTGCCTACAATATACATGTGCATGCAAATACATACATCATATGTGTGTGTGTGTTCCCCAAACCAAAAATAGCAGCATCACCAGGAAACTTGTTAAAATGCACATTCTCGAGCCCCACTGCAGCTGCTAAATCACAAACTGTGGGCGGGCCCTCGATCTGTATTGAACAAGGCCTCGGCTGATTCTGACGGTGGCCGAGGTTGAGAACCGCTGGCGCTGGCATACAGCCTCAGTGACCCCTTTCCTTCCTGCAGACTCACCTGTGTCTCTCCTCCAGGCCCTGATCCAGCTGCCCCCCTATATCTCTCAGTGTGATGAGGTGCTGCAGTTCTTTGAGACAAGACCTGAGGACTTGAATCCCCCCAAAGAGTAAGTTGCTCTGTGGACCTCCCCAGACCCTGCGTCACACCCTCCCTCTGCTGTTCCCACAGCTCCAGCAGGAACTGGAATCAGGAAAAGTAAAACTCAAGGCAGGTTTCACCAGTTTGGCCCTGCCAGGCCTCACTGCAAGTGGCCTTTGCAGTCACTGAGAGTAGGTGGCTCTGGTCCCGTTTGACAGGTGAGGGGACCTGCATGAGCACCCCTATCCACTTACTTTCAGCACTGATCACAGCATGTTGCAACAGGGTAGCCTGAGCCCCTGAGATGCCAAATTTCTCACTGCCTCACCCCAGAGCCCCAGGCTGAGTCCCTTATCTAAAATGCTTGGGGCCAGGGTGTTTCATTCAGCGTTGGGAATATTTACATATACCTAGTGGGGATAACAGTAATACCTGCTTTGCAGGGTAGTGGTGAGGTGTGGGTGTAACATGTATGCAGTGCTGAGCACAGTGCCTGGCTCAAAGGGACACGATTTTCATAGCCCATTCTCCTGATGTCAGGGCCAAGATACTCAGGTTTTGTCATCTTTTATGAAACAGAAAAAGAAAATAACGGGTCCACTTGATTTGTTTAAGTCTCTGAGTGGAGCCGGGTACCTCAGTGGAGATGCTGAGCTGGTACAGGAGTCCTTCCTCCAAGGCCCAATGGGGGACTGCCATTCTCTGGGCCTTCCACCTGGGTCTCCCTTCCCCCAAGTCTCTTTTCCACAACTTTTGTTGTGGGAAAAACAAAAACAAGCCCAGTATCTGGCTTCAGGTCACTCTGAGGCCTGGTGGGCACTGCTCGAACTTTTCCTGGTTCTAGCCTACTGGCCATCTTGACTTTAGGAGTCTCAGTTGGAAGTGGAAAAAAACCTCTGCTTTTTTCCTGGTCATTTTCAGAAAAAAACAACAACAACTGGTCTTACTATTTATTTAGTAAAATAAATGTAGGCTCTTTAAGTATTGAGTTCATATACCATAGCATCTCTCTGTATCCCATAATTATATGCAATCCCATAATTATAATTTATCAAAAATCACACCAGGGTTGGAGATGTAGCTCAGTGGTAGAGTGCATGCTTAGCATGTGCAAGGCCCTGGATTCGATCCATAGCACCAACATAAATAAATAAGTAAATAAAGAAAGAAAGAAACAAACAAACATTAAGGTTAGCTTTTGCCATGTTTATGGAAAATAGTTTCCCTTTCCTTGTCCTTGGCACTTATTATTTATTTCTAGATTTTATTATATAGACACATTTGTCTATATACAGATACAGCTCTTTATGTTTTTGTGAAGTGGAATCTGGTTTTCCACATGTGACTTTGTACATTGCTTTCAAGCGTAGAAGGACAGTCACCATTAGACTCAAGATAATATTTACTTTAATTTTTTTCTAGTTGCTGTGTGGTTCAGGTTTGTTTTTAATATTTACTCACTAAGTCAGTTAGAATTCATTTTCATGTAAGACATGGGATGAGAATCTAAATTTTCTTGTAAAGTTATAGCCTTTTGAACAGCTAGAAGAAATCTTTTTTTTTTTTTTTTTGCGGTACCGGGGATTGAATGCAGGGGCGTTCTACCTCCGTGCTATGCCCCCAGTCCTATTTTTTTATACTTTATTTTGAGACCGGGTCTCACAAAGTTGCGGAGGGCCTCACTAAGTAGAGAGAGAGAGAGAGGGGCAGGGAGAGAGAGAGAGAGAGAGAGAGAGAGAGAGAGAGAGAGCTGAGGCTGGCCACGAACCCGGATCCTCCGGTCTCCTCCTCCCAAAGTACTGGGATTATAAGCGTGCGCCACCACGCCCGGCTTGAAGAAATCTTATTGTCCCATGTATTTACAAAAAAAAAAAAAAGAGAGAGAGACAGAGACCATTCCTTATAGTGTTTAATAATTGTTTGCCATTCTTCCTGCAAGAAGGATACAGGGGGAAAATAGCTCCTACCCTCAGGAGACTTGTAAGTGGTAGGAAATAAATATGTTGTCCACACAAAAAACTTCACATGGATGCTCATCAAAGCATTATTCACAGTGGCCAAAAAGTGGAACAATCCAATGACCATCAGTTGGCCAGCAGATTAACAAAATGTGGTATACACATGCGATAGAATATTACAGTCATAAGAAGAAATAAAGGACCAATTCATTCTACAATATGGATCACTCCTGAAAATGTCCCAAGTAGAAGAATCCAGACAGAAAAAGCCACCTATTATATGAAATGTCCAGAGTAGACAGATCCTTGGAGACAGCAAGCAGATGTGGTTGCCAAGGGCTGAGAGGAGGGGGATGGGAAATGACTGCTAATTGACTATGGGGTTTCTTTTTGGGTGATGAAAATGATTTGAAATTAGATAGTAATGATGGTTGCAAAGCTTTGTGAGTATAACAAAAATTACTGAATTATATACTTTTAAAGTGTGAGTTTTATTTTATATTAATTACCCCTCAGTTTGTTTATTTGTTTTTTGTTTGTTTGTTTTTGGTGCTGAGGATTGAACCCAGGGCTTCATGCACTGAGATACACCCCCCCAAAGCCCTTTTTAAATTTTATTTTGAGACAGGGTTTCACTAAGTTGCCCAGGCTGGCCTTGGACTTGCAATCCTCCTGTCTCAGTCTCCCAAGTAGCTGGGATTATAGGCATGCACCATCATACCTGACTATCCCTCAGTTTTAAAAAGAAAATTAGGTAGACATGGATTCAAATACTGACTTATACTACTTACTAGCTGTCTGACCTTGGGGAAGTGACTTAACCTTTTTATGCCTCATTTTCCTCATCTATAAAATAGTACTTATTTCCTAGGGTTACTTTGAGTATTAAATGAATGAACTAAAAGTGCCCAGCAGGGTACTGGCACAGAGTAGTAGCATTTAATAATTATCCAATGATGCTATTTTTGCCACAACATCCATCCCAACCCAACTACCAGAAATCTTAATCACTAATGAGGCAATTTACTTTCAAGTGCTTTGTAAACCCTGACTTTTAATGTTGTATTTGTAATACAGGTGTATTTACAAACTCCGACATAGTTGACAAATGTAAAAGAGTCTTTGGTCATTATTCCCTGTGATTTCCGGCCCATAGTAGCATCCCCCATGTTGCCGTTAGGGAGATGTGCTGGGTGCACTCCAACCAGACTTCTTCCCAGTTTTAGTGAGGTCCCTTTACCATTTCCTGCCAAGCATTATCTGCTCCCAATCTGTGCTTTAGGGGAGCCTGGAAGTGGGGCTGGAACCTCTGCTATGCCTGGTAAGGTGGGCTCCAGGCTTGGCGCCATGTAAGGGTGTCCCTTGCTCCCAGACTGTGTGGCCCCCTCTGCCCTTCCCAGGGTCCTCCACTCTACAAGTACACAGAGACACTGGTCCCCAGAGCCCGAGAGCTCACCAGGTAAAGGGAAAAAATTAAGAGGAATTCTTTTTTTTTTTTTAAGAAATCTGGGTCCCTGGCATTGACTTGGATTTCTTCCATGCACTGAGAGAGCCTCAGTTTCCTAAACAGAATACTCATGTCAATATGCAAGCACTGACTCATTACTCTTTCTGACCCCATTTTTTTCCTATACAGGGAGCACATTGGGAAAAAGAAATCTGGTAAGAAACTTTTCTATCTTTTTCCTCTCTGTCTCTCTCTTGTTTTTTGTTTTGTTTTGTTTTGTTTTGTTTGTGGTACTGGGGATTGGATTGAACCCAGGGGTGCTCTACCACTGTGCTATAACCCCAGCCCTTTTTATTTTCTATTTTGAGACAGCATCTCACTAAGTTGCCCAGTCTGGCCTCAACCTTACAACCCTCCTGCCTCAGCCTGCCCATCATGAGTAACTGGGATTACAGGCATGCACCACCATGCCTGGCTCATTTTCTTCTCTCCATTCAGTATTTCAGAGTAGCATACTCCTACTGAGCACCTGCCATGTGCCAAATGCTGGGTTCTACACTGGGGATTACTGTCATGTGAATGGATGGACAGAGGAATGGATGGGGGATGGGAGGAACAGATGAGGGGTAAGTGGGTGGGTAGATGGATGGGGATAGACGGATGGGTAGGTGGGTGGATGAATGGATGGATGATTGGATGAATAGTTGGGTGTGTAGACAGATAGATGGATGAATTGATGCTTGATTGATTGGCTGATACCTCAGCATGTTTCCCAGAAGAAGAATTTGAGGTCATTTCACTCTATTCCAAAAAATTACAAAAGGGATGATGTCTTTCCCTGAGAATTCCTTCCTTGAGTAGGGGAGACAGACCTCTTCATAACCATGCTTTAGGGGCTTACATGCCTTTTTCTGCCTTCTACAAAGTAATATGGTAGCACAGAGTCTTCTTCCCAGGTCTAGAAAGGAGGGCCCCTGAGCCAGGAGGAATGAGCAGAAGCTTTCATGTCACAAAGGGCATTCTGAGCTAAGGTACAACAGGCACTGAGGCCGGGAGGCAGGAAAAGCAAGTCTGGACCCAATCCACTTGGCACCCTCCACGCCAGCCCAACTTTACGTTCCCTTCAGCCAGCCACTGTTCTGGGCAGCGATTAATACAGTATCAAGTGATTCCATGCCCACTTCCACTACCCCCTACCGTGACCTCTCTTCTTTCCTAACAACCTTTCCATTGCCTGATGACATGACTCTGATAGAAGAAGAAGCAATCATGGAAAAAGGGAAGGTGGGGATTTGGGTCTGCACAGAGCAATGACTGCATTCCCACAGGCCTGGGCTTTCTAAACGCTTTGATCAACAGCAGCCCAGCTTTTTCTTCCCACCACCCAAGATTATCCACTGCATCTGCAACAGCCCTAGCCCATACCAGACCTGGAGCCAAAGAAATTTTCCAAATTTCCAAAATTCTAACCTCTTCAATTTCCTAGGACTCCAGGAAGTTTGAGGGGTTTGATGAGACTGAGATGGGGGCAGGCACAAGCAGAGACCCCAGAAGTGAAAATGGATGCCTTCTCTCATGGGCCTCAGTTTCTACTTACATAAAATGGAGTAATAATTGTAATCTGTTTTATAGGTTTGCTATAGGATTTATAATAATATATACGAAGCACCTAGAATAATGCCCAGAAAATTATGATCTTTGTTTGGTGATTTTTATTATTACCAATATAACTTAAAGCACATGTACATCCCTGAGCAGCAGCAATAGCAATTCCAGATTCAATGGTTCTGTTCCTTTCATTGCCCTCCCTGCCTCCCCACCCCCACCCCCCAGCTCCAGGGCCTGTGGTCAGCTTTACAGGCAGGAGGGCCATTCATGGAGGAAAGTGTGGAGAGGAGCTGGAGCTCCCTGCTCGAGGTGCGGCATCTGGAACAAACTTGACATTTGCTCAATCGGTCTGCATTCAGCTCTCTTTTCTGGTTTAATGGGTACTGGCCAGAGCTGTGGTATCCTGCTAAAGCTGCAAATAGTTCTTGAGCCCCGGAGATAATTACATGTTTCTTAGAAAAGAGCAGAGAGGAGCTGCCCCTCTTGGACTGGTCACAGAGTTCCTGGCTTTGAGTGTGCAGAGACTTTTGTTGGGAGGAGCGGGCGGGAGGGACAAAAGTGTCCAGTTGGAACAGGCTTGATGCAGGGACTTGTCTGGAAAAGAGAGAAGCAGCTCTAATTTGTGGTAACCATTGTTGACATCACTCACCTGCAATGATGGGGGACGGGTTTATTTATAGTTCAGCTGGACGGAAAATGGCATCTTTCTTCATTCAGACTAAGAACCCACGCTGGGCTTGGCCTTATTTTTTAATCTGATCTTTGAACGCTGCCTTTATTTTAGACGTGGCCTTCTTGATTGAATTTTAAAGGCATTTAAAGCTAACAGACTTAACTCCTGAGATTTCTGTGCCAGACCCTGAGTTGGAGAAGGCTTACCTATCCCAGCATCTCCCAGTCATGACTGGCTAGCTGGCTCTTGCAGACATTGGCTAATGTGGTTTCAAATTCTGCTCATCCTGTAGGGAAAATATCTTCTCACCACAATTTAACAGGTCATCTGATTACTTAAGGAACATTTTTCTGCTTGATTTTTGTTTTTACGCTTTACTTATGAAAATATTCTCTTGTTTACAGATTCTTTCAGCAAGCCTAGCAGTATAGTGAATTTCTGTAGGGAAATACCCCCTTTGCCATTACTCAGCATTTTAAAAACTCAATACCTCATGAAGAAAAAATATGTCCAAATAGAAAATTTCTGTGGTAAATTAGATACTATACCACTTGAGAACATTTTTTGGCATTTAATGATAAAAATCACCCTTCTGTGGTCAAATCTCATTCCTCCTGACCTCTTCCCTCTCTTTTATTTCCTAAGGGGCCACATGACATTTCCTGCCTAGGAATTCGTAGAACTTAGCTACCTACCCCAGCTTTGAGATATTGCAATTAATACCTTATAGAGCTTGGCTGCAATATCACAACACACCAGTAGGTGTCTCCATGTGGCAACTAAGTGGCCTGAAGCCAAATTTGAGACTCCTGTTAGAGCAAATAAATGAATTGGATCCTTTTGCATCAGTTTTGATATGTTAAGTGCTCTCAATAAAATCAAGGCAAGTTGCTCTGAAAGATGTGGTGCTGAAAAGCAACCCCACGGACTTGTCTCTGAACCACTTCATGGCAGGGAACTGCAGTCTAAAAGCCCAAGAGCTCCAGAGCAAGTGCCAGCCCTGCTCGGCGTCAGTCCCTGATCTGCTCACTCTAGCCCAGAGACCCACGACCTGCTCTCTTCTCTCCTCAGTTCCTGGCTTCATGTCTTTCTCAGAGCAAGTCTTTTGATTTCCTGAGTCTGTCACTGCCCACAGTTTGCCAGGCAGAGTGGTTAGGAGGGTCAGTGCAGAAATGAATAGACCAGTCCATTCATCACGACCTGAGGAGTACGTGTGGTGCAACTGTGCCGCCATCGGGTGTTAAAACTGTGTGGCAGCAGCTGAACTCTTTGTATGGAGCAGCCTGACTGAGCTGGATCCTCACTCAACTGAAGCTGTTCTTCCTGCTTATAGGCAAGGAGGATCTATCCTGGGTCTCCCATGCGATGGAAGAGTGCTTCTTGATAGCTGCCAGTGCTGGGAACTCCCAAGAAGAGACTGGGAGTCCTGTGTAGGCAGGAAGGTTTCTAGAAGCCTCCATTCATCCTTTCTTCATTCACTCCACAAATGCCTATTGAGCAAATATGCTCAGTGCTAAGTGAACAAGACAGACACAATCATTGATTCAGTATTTAATAAGTACCTACTATGGGCGTGGCAATGTCCTGGGTCCCCAGGGAATGAAAGGCAAACAAGATGTATTCTTGCAGTCTGGTAAAAAAAGACAAATGCACAAACAAAATAATTTGAGGGAGGGCAGGAAGTCATTTATAACTGAGTTTTAAAATATTCACTCTTTCATTCACATGTTTATGGGGGTGTATCAGGTGCTATGCATGTCTAGGCCTGGGACTGACAAGCTTTTTCTCCAAAGGGCCAA
The DNA here is from genome assembly GCA_004027185.1 of Glis glis. NCBI lineage: Eukaryota > Metazoa > Chordata > Mammalia > Rodentia > Gliridae > Glis > Glis glis. The sequence goes on from PVJS01025117.1 coordinate 27,932, forward strand.
ATAGCATATATTTAATATTTTAATTTTAAATTATTATTACTCATCTTCCTCCTATACCCTTTATTCTTCACAACTGTTTAAAAATATTTATTTTTGTTTTTGCGGTACTGGGGATTGAACCCAGAGGCATTCTACCTCTGAGCTATACCCCCAGTCCTATTTTTTATTCTTTTTTTTTTTTTTTTTTTTTT
>PVJS01025118.1:0-28120 GCA_004027185.1 Glis glis
GAGGCATTCTACCTCCGTGCTACACCCCCGGCCCTATTTTTTATACTTTATTTTGAAACCGGGTCTCACAACGTTGTGGAGGCCTCACTAAGGAGAGAGAGAGAGAGAGAGAGCGAGAGCTGAGACTGGCCGCGAACCCCGATCCTCCGGTCTCCGCCTCCCAAAGTACTGGGATTACAAGCGTGTGCCACCACGCCCGGCCATCTAAACTTGCTTTCTAAAAATAGAATGTAGAGACTATTACTCTGGTGAGAGTGGGGAATTTTTCTAAACCAGTGCCCCTGTCATGCTTAGCTTGATGAAGATTGTGAAGCTGAATGGTGAGGAACTAAATGAATTGGAGCCTGGCATCACCCAGGAGCTTCCAGCGTTGAACTTGGACCTCAGGGCTCAGCTAAAGATGGCGAACCTCACAACACCATGGAAAGTGAAGTAGGTGGTGTTTGGAAAGCTTTCATAATCTTTGTCCCAATTTCCTCAACTGAAATCTTTCCAGAAAATCCAAGTCTGGCTAGTACATGAATTGGGGGGGGGGGGAGAAATCAGTGGGAAGCATGTGGTCTTTATTGCTAAAAGAGAATTCTGCCTATGCAAACTAAAAAAAAAGCCAAATGAAAAATAAGTAAAAGATTCCCAGAAGCTGCACTCTGACAGCCATAAGCAATGTGATCCTTGAGGACTTGGTCTTCCCAGGTAAAGTTGTGGGCATTAGAATCCACGAGAGATTGCATGGCATGATGCATAAAGATTCCTTTGGACAAAACACAGCAAGGCAATGTGGGACCCCAGGTTGAAACTTTCTCTAGTGTCTATATGGAAGCTCATGGGCAAGAATGCTAATTTCGAATTCCCAGAGTTTCAATCGTAAACGAAAATTAAAGGATCATTCACATTTTTTAAAAATAAAAATAGGGTGTAATAGAATTAGAGCATGTTTCTGTGCTAGTGTCTAGGGACGAGTTAACATTCTGGTCACATTTTAATCATTGTTAGATTGCATTTTTACAGTTATACTGGTACTTTTCTATTATTATTGCTATAACTGTTATTATTGCGCAGGAAGCCTTCCTTTAAATGAGCACTTAGAAAGAGGTTCAAGGTAGAGCTCAGAGAAAAGCAGGGCTGCTCCAGGTGAAGGAAGGGTACCACCCCCAAAACCTTTGGCAGCATCTCAACCAAACTACAAGCACTTCAAAGGTATCAGAGTTTGAGAACCATTGTGTTGCATGGTTCTCTTTATTGCACTTTTACATCTCTAGATAGAATTCAGAAATATTTCTATCATTTCAGGGAGCCAGAGAAGCTTTGTTAAACCAAAAGAAAGTTAAACTGCTTTTCTTTCCAGCATGATATCTACCCCCTTGAGATTTAGTGAGTAAGGACTTCACATTTCCTCATTGGAAAGATGCTTCCTTTATGTTTCCATATGTTAGTTTGGCTAACTGGCTACCATCCCCCAAAATACAGGCCTGCTAAGATGATTCTAACTGCAAATGAGTGAGGTTGTTTGTTGGCCTGGTCATAGTCTGTAACGACCTACGAGTGATGTTAACAAATTCATGTCAGAGTGTGTCTTGCACCTCCAAAGCCTTTTCTCCCAGGAGGGTTGACTGTGACTTTGATGTTTTGATAAATCTTTGCCAGTATTGAAATACATCATTGGTAAAGGTATGGGAACACACTGGGACTGATGAGAGTCAGCAAGTCAAAACAAATACACCCTAACTATACATATTAACAAAGCTTGTTATGGAATCTGAAACAGTTGCATTTGTGTAGGTTAAGAGATTTATGAGCCAGATGTTGTGGCTGTAATCCCAGTACTTGGGAGACTGAGACAGGAGGATCGCAGGTTTAAGACCAGCCTCAGCAACTTAGTGAGACCCTCAACAACTTAGCAAGACCCTATTTAAAAAAAAAAAAGGCGAGGGTATAGCTCAGAGGTAGAATGCCTCTGGGTTCAACCCCCAGTACCACAAGGGGGAAAAAAAAGAGGTTTATAGCATGCAATAAACTATTTAGAAATGAGGGATTTCAAAGGTTACATTTACAACACAGCATAATTCAGCACCCCAATTTATTTTATAAAGAAATGATGTAATAAAAGAGAGCCTTCTTTTGAATAGTTCAGTTTGGAATGGTCAATGAACCAATCTACTTTTTCCACAGTTAGCCTATGGATTTAGTGTATCCAGTTTTCTTCAAGATTAACATGTGACAACTCTGGCTTCCATGTGCCTTCTACTAAGCCCATTTCTGTCAACTATTTTGGGGGAGTATAGCCTATCCTTGGGTTCATGTTTGGGTTGTGAAATGTAGTTTTGTGTTAACTACACTATTTGCTAAGATGTTTATTATCAGTGCTTACTTTCTTCCTTGTGGTCAATGAAGCAAATCAGCTCAACTTGTCTAATCCCTGGGACTTTTCATAGTAAATTACTTATTTCACTTGTTTAGAAAGAGATACGGAAACAGTATTTCTATTCCATGTTACTCTATAAATAAATTATGTAGACTTAAAGCAGCCTGGCCTGTGGTGTCATTATATAGATACAACTGGATAATCAAGGGCTGGTGCTGTAAAATAACACTCCTCTTATTTAAATAAATAAGACATTTCTTCATTTATCTATATTTGAGATAGTTCCCTAAGAGTCCACTTTTCTCTATTTTATGAGTGTATAATATGCATGGGAGAAAAGTGATTGACCATTTCAAGTGTTTTCTGAAAAGAAAAAGCCAAGATTTCATTTTTTTTTAAACACTTGAAATGGTCAATCACTTTTCTCCAGGAGACCAGCTCAGTTTCTTAAAGACATTCTTTGGGATTCTAAAGATCAGAGTCATTTTCCCTTCCTATAGTAAACCACTCTTGGCCACTGGTGAGTGCAGGATCTTGTAGCAGGGCAAACTCCAGCCACCGTGCAAAGGATTCACTGGGAATGCAAACAACCTAGCAGGATTTGTCTGTTTCCTCTCACACACCACAGTACAGTCTCCAAAGGTGAGTTTCTACGGAAAATGAAGGGAAATAAGGAGCAGCTTTCGTGCCTGTCCTGTCATAAGTCTGTCACAGGAAATCGCCATGTCCACAAGAGTGTGGCTTAGGAGTGTGTGTCTATTTCTCTGCCCACTCTGCTACCCTGCCATTTCTCTCTCCTTTACGCCAACCTTACCAAAGTGCAATATACAGCCCAAGGTAGGGATGAGAATGAATGGAAAGGTGACTGACAGTCGTCTGTCTCAGCTTCTCCGTGATCTAACTGCACAGAGGAAGAGGGGCCTTGCTTTACTGGTATAGGAAAAACAGCTCACCAAAAGAAAGAGTAGAAATGCTCTTGGATTGTATAAATATAAAATTGGTGTTTTTCTGGAGGAACAATTGAGCAGTGTGTTTTCAAAATCCTTGGTGTCAACACATCCAGTTATAGGAATTCATCCTAAAAAAAAAAAAACCATGAATGTGTACCAAGATTTAGCTACAAAAGTGCTCATTGCAGCACTGTTCATAATAGTGCAAAACTGGAAACAACCTCAATTTCCAGCATAATTGTTTAAGATATGATATAATCACACACAGAATACTAAACTATCATTAAGAACAAGACATCAAAGAGTATTTAATAAGATGGAAGAATCTCGTGATGTACTGATAAGCAAAAAGAATAGACTTATTTAAAAGGTGTGTGCGTGTGTGTGTGTGTGTGTGTGTGTGTGTGTGTGTGTAAAAGAAATATTGGAAGGATCTATACAATAGTGCTGATGGTAGTTATTTCTATATCATGGTATTTGGGTTATTTATGCATTTCTAGAAGTTCTACAATAAACATGAATTGCTTTAATAAGAAAATATTACTTTATGTGTTGGGTAAAAGGAAGAAATCAAAGAGCCCCCAAAGAGATGAAATGTCTTTGTAGAAATTGACTGAATGACTAATTATGTAGAAATCTGTTATGCCTTCACATTTTAAGTGCAGTTCAAAATCAAGCATGATTTCTTTGTAGAAAGGTTTAATTGTTTCTTTAGGAAAACTGTCTTCACCTTGGCAATTTGCAGCCCTATCCTGTCACATGTTTTACTTTTATTCTCTTTCTCCCCCCAAACAAAGTTCAGATTTACAGCACCTGCCGTTGCTTTTAATGTAGTAGTTGCACCTAATTTCTATAGTGCAGTGAAATTCCAGCACTCTCCATTTCACATTTTGCCTTTAGCAACAAGCAGTCTGGGAGACATAAAACCAAGATATTTTCTAAGGGCAGGTAGCAGACACTTTTACTAAATATGAAATACCAGAGCTACCCCAAGCCAGAAGAGCATTTACTAAGAAGGTTGTAAGTAAGCACCAGATAATTTTAAGCCACTCAGATGGGGCACCTTTTGAAGGGGAATATGAGCGCCTTAAGTCAAAGAGATCTTTGAAAAGAATCATGAGCCATCTTCCAGAAAGAACCACAAAATGTCCATCTGGAAGAGATCTGAATTTGACCTTTGAATAAATAGCATAAGATAAAAAAGAATACAGAATTTCCTTTTCTTTTGCTGAAGCCTGAGAGGCATTGGAATAAAGATGGTTAAAGGTATGAACTGTGAAGTCTCAGTCCAAATACTATGGGAATCTTCCCAGGATCCCAAGTTTTACTCTCTCCATGCCTGTTTCCTCCAATGTTAAAAGAATATTAAAATGTGCCAATCTCATAGGGTTAAAATAAAAGTTAACAAAATAATGTCATTATTTTGGATATGTTTGACAAATGAATAACATTTTACAATGTTACTGTTTTATTATTTTTAATTATTTTATTTTACTATTTTCATTTAGTTGGATCCCATAATCAACAAAGGAGCTCATCCCACTATGAATTTCAAGAAATAAAAGAAACTCTTTAGAACTTCTGTATGGAAAATAGAGATGTAGTCCAAAATCTATTTCATATTCATAGATATGCATCCAACTAAATTTTAGCTATCATCCATAACTTTCAAGTTATGCAATTTATGATTTCTCAACTATTCTTTGCCTCTCTTTACATTCCTACAAAGCTCTCTACCCTAGAATGCATATGTAGTTATATAGAACAACCAAGTGCATCTTTAGGGTGGAATAATATGGGATAGTCCTAAGTAGTACTTTGGAAAAAACGCTCTTTAAGATAGGAAAGGGCTTGTGCGTTCCCTTATTTTTTGAACCTAGTCTGTTAACAAAGATTTCTCCATTTCTTATTAATCTCACTGTGGTTGTAGGACGAACATACCATTAACAATTCTGAAAATAGCTTCTATGTAACAGAGAAATTCCACTTAATCTTGATCACTATAGCACCTTCCCAATACTTCATCAAATCACTATTACCTAAAAGAGCAATTAACACTTTAGGATATCCTGGCTTTGGCTTTACCTAGTATAGTGTAGGTTTCTAACAATCTTGGTGTAAAGTTTAGCTGCATACTCTATTAACCATCTTTGATGAGAGTCAAAAGCCTGGTTGTTGAATATGTTTGACAAATGAATATATTGAATATGTTTGACAAATGAATAAGCAAAAACCTGGGAGTTTGGGAAGGTTCCCATAGTATTTGGACTGAGACTTCACAGTTCATACCTTTAACCATCTTTTTTTCCAATGCCTCTCAGGCTTCAGCAAAAGAAAAGGAAATTCTGTTATATTATATTCATCACTCATATTTGAACAGGTAAGCCATACTATGACCATTGGATGCCAAATACTATTGTCATCATTTATTACAATAGCAAAGAGAAACATGGGTGGGTCCAGTGGCACAACAAATAATTTCTATTCTTGAACATGAAAAAAGTAAAAAACAATTTACCAAGAACAAAGCTAGTCTCTGTGAAAATTAATAGATCTATCAATCCCTTAAATAATTGCCCAAATACCACAGACATTCAGGCATAGAAGGTAAATTGAAATAATCCCAATTGTATTCATTAAAAAAAAGTTCCCATTACACTTGATGAGAGAAGTGATATCAGAGTCTAAGAATTGTGGGCTATATTTTGAAAATGAGACAGGTATAGTCAATATAGCAAAAAACAATGCTAAAACTAAAACCCACACTGGCCACTGGCCACAGAGCTATCTGTTACCATGGTCAAAAACTTTATGGTGGAAATTGAGGCAAAGGAGCAAAGGATCAAGGTTCAAAAGGTTCAAAAAAATTAAAAAATAAATAAAATAAAACCTTAAGTTGAGTTCCACAATGGCAGGGGTATTGGTGTTCTTCTTTGCTCTGTCCCACAGTGGTACATAGCTGACATCCAATAGTTGTTGAATGGATGGAAGAATGAAGAAAAATTAGAAGATAATACCATAAAATTAAAAGTACAACTACCATATGAGTCAACATTCCCACTTCTGGGTATTTAGTCAAAGGAAATGAAATTAAGGTATTAAAGAGACTTCTGCTCGCCTATGTTTGTTGAAGCACTATTCACACTAGTCAAGATATGGAATCAACCTAGGTGCCCATTAATGGGCAGAAAATGTGCTGCATATATACTTAATGGCATACTATTTAGCCTTAAACAATAAAGTCTGTCATTTGTGACAACACTGAAGAACCAGAGGACATTATTTTAAGTAAAATAAACCAGGCACAGAAAAATAAATACAGCATGATATCATTTATATGTGGAATCAAAAGCAGTCAAACTCCTAAAAGCAGAAAGTAGAATGGCGGTTACCAGGACTGAGGGGAAAAGAAGAGACTGAGGAGGTGTTTGTCCAAGGACACAAAATTTCAGTGAGATAGGAGGAATAAGTTCAAGAGATCTATTATAACATGGGGACTATAATTAATAATAATCTCAAGACAAAAAATATGTAGATAATGCTTATGTTAATTGTTCTTATTTAGATATTTCACAATATATACATATTTCAAAACATCAAGTTGTATACCATAAATATATGCAATCTTATTTATCAATTAAAAATAATAAGAAGAAAATATCCAGAACACCCTGTATATTGTAGTTACATAGCTATGTGAATGTTCACACCTTGTTCTAACAATTTCAGTGAAATATTGGCACCCTGCATATGCTGATGGGGTAAGCCAGACTTCCTACAGAGGGGTATCCCAGTAAGGCCTTTGTTTCCTCTGGCACTTAGTATATATTGGCCACTACTTAGAATTACACACAAATTAAATGTCACATGCCTAAGGTAAGCAATGAATTCACATAAACTAGAAAAAATAGTTGTTGTTTAAATAAATCACAAAATTGGACCAAGGCCTCAAAAAGGTTAAAATTGCAGTGGAAATGTCAATCGTCCAAATACTTCTAAATTCTTAACTCTACTTAAGAAAGATCTTTAGTGAAAATGATGCTAGAGAATAGAATCATAGGATCATGAAAGGATTCTGATACAATATTACCATAAGGCTCAAGTACTTGGTGTTCATTCTTATAAGTTTTTGACAATGCAATGTCTATTTTCTGATGTATATGTATGTTTCAGATATAGATATAGATATAGATAGATATAGACATAGATATAGTTAGATGCATAATTATATTTTAAAAATGTTAACCATAAACTTACCATTGCTATTGTATACTTTTATTAGTGCATTTTAATTATACAGAATAATGGGTTTCATTGTGGAGATGTAGATTTTTGATGGTTCTGTTACTTCCTAGTATTTAAAAGAATACAACTATGAACATGAGTTGGAAATATGTTTTCCTATTTTCTTTTTGACCGTGGGTCCTTATCTTATACATAAATCCAAACTAGATACATAATTAATTGGTTCAGTGCACTGTATATGCAAGAAGGCAGAAGTGAGAAATCCATGAAAAATAAGATGGCATATAATTTGCTTTTTAAAAATTTCTAAATGATCTAGGCCAGGCTGACTTAACTTACATCATTTCACTTAAATCTAAAAAACAAAACATAAAGATGAGGTAAGGCCATATCATTATCTCCATTTAGCAGATGAGGAAGCTGAGATTTAGAGTGCAAGAAATTCAGCTACGCAGCTAGGAAGCATGCAGGGAGATGTAAACACAAGCGACACAGCTTCCAGGCCACACCGGAGGCACTGTGCTGGTTCCTCCAGTTATAAATGCATCGTTGCCGGTACCTGGGGAGAGACAGGTTGAGCCTAAAGTGCACGACAGAGGCTTTGCTGTGGAAAAACCAGGGACTGGAAGCCGAATTCCATGACTGGAACCTACTTTAGAAGATCCTTATCTGGACTCTCTGTAAAATGTGCAAGTGCTTACAAACAATGCAGAGGCGGTATCTCTTTGATCACAGTCTACCGTTGTCAGAGAGTTCAAGGAAGAAATCCAGTCTTTACGCAAGAAGTCAGCCAGAGAAGCCAAGCCCAAGCACCCACTTAACCTTCCTTGATCTCAGTTACCTCATCTTACACGAGGAGGAAGGACTGCTGATCTCTAGGGCCCATTTTTAAATACAGCAAGTGTTTAATAAATGCCACTTACAATTTCAGACAAACTTCAGAATTCCAGAAATGGAAATGTCAACTGAATAATGAGTAGCAGATGTCATGTGGAAGTTCTGTCGTGATTGTTCTTGAAAAATACTCTTTTTTTGTTTCATATTGACATAGGAAGGCAAGTACCACATGAAGACTTCTGTTAACAACTTGAAAGTCTTTAGCATAAGACAAATGCAAAGAGACTGAGGTGCACTGTATGAAAAATGGAAAGTGTGTACTTAATATCAATTTTTGTCATAAAACACCATCGCTTCCTAGCATAATTAATCTAAATATTCAAGAGGATGAAATACATTTTGCTGAAGTATGGTTAAGTTCAAGAGTATCATTAACTAATTGATCTCCTCGTTCAGACAAGTGATGAATCAACTGAAAATATCTGTTTCCTGGCTGCTTATGTTTAAACAACGCCATTTCCTATGGAGAGGTTGCAAATGAAGCATTTCCTAATTGGAGAGGAACATTCTGAAAATAAACCTTTGAAGAACTAACTCTCAGTGAATTCCTACGCATACCCTGTGATTATTTCAGTTACCTGAGCCCCCGCATTTTCATGTACTGTGATAAAAGTGAGAAGAGGTGAAAGATTCATATTTTTTCATTTATCTATTTTCATTTACTCTTTAGAATATCAACATGATTTTGTCTTCTTTCATGATTGCTCTTATAAAATGAGCTGTCCTCCATGTATCTTTTCATGTAAGCTTTTAAAAACTTTTATTTATTGAGCTATAATTTACAAATAGTAAAACGCACATATCTTAAGTGTACAGCCCAATGAATTTTTTACATATGTATATACCATGTTAACCACTGCCCAGATTAGGATATAAAACATTTTCATCGCCCAGAGTTCCCCTGTGTACCTTCTAGTCAATAACCCTCGGCCTCATGGAAGTAGCTAGTATTCTGATTTGTTTTCATGGATTAGTTTTACCTGTCTTTGAAATAAATGGATTCCCACACTATGGACTCTTTTGTGTCTGGCTTCTGTTCACTTACTGCAACATTTTTAGATCTATGTTGTGTGGGCATCAGTAATTGGTTGCTTTTTCTTGCAGAATGCAGGGATATATGACAGTTTATTGATTCACCTGCTGATGGACATTTAGGTTGTCTCCAGGATTGGACTGTCATGAATAAAGCTGTGATGAATATCTTCTGTGGACAGGTCTTCTGTGAGCATATATGCACTTGCTTCTTTTGGATAAAAATAGAGTTGCCTGGTCCTAGGGTAAGTGTTTAACTTTTTATGTATTTTCATTAACACTAAGAGCTGCCATATTAAACAGCTATTGTCTTTTCTAGTTATATATGGTTGATATCTACAGGCAGGAAAAATGTGAACTTTCTGGGCATTCTTACAGTAATCTTCCAAATCCAGCATTCAGGCATTTACTATATAGAAGAGCCAGCAATTTTTCAGCAGTTCATGTGCACACACAAAGGGTGAGTGCATCCTTCACAGGTGCTGAAAAAATCCTGCCCCTCCACAATCTCAGGGAGATTGTTCTCTGGAGACCAGCTGATGTTTCAAAACTCAGATTTCCTAGCAGGAAATGCAAAACCCAAAATGGTTGGCAAGGCCAACCTGACATCTCATTTGCTCTCTCAGGCTTCCACAGGAGTTGATAATTCACAGGACTATGACTGCCCTGTGTCCTGAATCAAGCAGTAGATTTCAGCCTTGGCAAGTCTCAGTCATTTTAAAACCCATCTCCCTCTGTTCAGATAATCATCTTTCTCCCGATTGACAGTGTCTGGCCTGCAGGTGTTGAAAAGGTGCTCTTCTTTAGCCAGATAACAATAACCTCAGAAAGCAGATTTCCCCTGTTCCAATGGCCTCCCCGTATCACCCCCCACCACAGCCAGCCAGCTCCTTCTCCCCCCACTGTGGATATGTAACACGCCCTGGGTTGTATTTGTGCGATTGAAAGCAAACCCTTATAATTCTACCCCCAAAATGGAAAGAAAAAAATACCCAGAGGGATCAAGGAGAGTGTCTCCTTACACAAATCTTTTTTCTGATAAGAGGTGACCCATTGCCTCTTATCAGAACTGGAGATTTATATATGCATTTTGACATAAATCTGCATCTGTAATTATGAGTCATAATGATCTTTATAGGCTGCACTAAATTGGTGAAGAAGAGTTACTGTTATTGACAAAGCATTGACCTGAACATTAGTGGAAGAAGAGCTAATTATTTTTTTTCCTGAGGAGTAGGACTCTTTTTCTAGTTATGAATCACTCTGAACCCAGGCCTTTGTGACATATCTTTTCCTGTCTGAAAACAAACATCACTGAGCCTCCCAAACACATCCTACATCTTCACATAATTACAGATGTATAAAAATTCCAAAGCACATCCTAGAGGCTTTTGCTGGTCATTTCAAAGACTGTGATCCTGTTTGCAAGGTGCCAGAAGATCTATATTTTGTGAAAGCAAGTTGTCTGTGAGACACACTCCCATGTCTGAAAGACCAAGGCCTATTTTTAGCTGGGCTTGCTGGGATTCAAACGTGGATCCACCATTAGCCTTAATAGAGCTCTGTGCAGCTGACTACTGTGTGCAGGCAGCCCAGAAAATGTACTCTTTAGAGCTATGGAAGGCTAAGGGGAGCTTTAAATCACAGCCTTATCATACTTGCATGTTATTGGCAAGTCTGCCTAAAAATAGAATCTCATTACTTTAATTCTACAGTATTCTTAGGTTAGCCAACCTTTATTATTAATAACAGCATTTCACATTTATATAGCACTGTCTGCTCAAGAGAACTTCACAAATTATACACATAAAACTTTCCTACCTTAATGTAACGAGCTATGGGTTAAGAGGGCAGGAGGTAGATGGTAAGTAGTAGCTCCCAGTCTCTATCCAGGGACTGAGCAAACGTCACCGATGGCTCTAAACAAAGCCACTCTTTGAACTCGAGCCATTTGCTCAACAAGCATTTTAATCCTGTAGAAGTATGTTATATTTTTCATTGATGATTTGCAAGGCTCTGGGGACAGTCGCAGCCACCCCAAGAATAATGGGCTACTTCTATGATACATTTTGTGTTTATCTATCTTAGCTGAGTTTTGGAAACAACCACCACAATAAAAATGCATGCTTCCCCCTGCCCCCAACCAACCAGGTGGTTCTGAGAGGCCTTTCTGTGTCTCATGAACCCAAACTTAGCTATTTAGAATGGAAGGAGACTGGAACGCTATCAGCCACCTTCGAGTTTATACCAATTCCCTACTGAGGTTGTGTGAACAGTTAGTAGAGTTAGTAGTCGTGTGTGAACATTTATAGAGCAGTCTTATAGGCAAAATTCTAGTTCAACAATGTTTGCTTAGTTTCCAAACACTTAAAAATATTTAGGTATATTATGATTACTGACCCCTAGTTTTTTTCACTTTGGTTAAAAAAATACACTTTACAATTTCAATTTACATCCAATTATTGTCCCTTGTACCTTTTGGGCAGGATCACCTTCAGCTTGGCTTCCCCACTAGATGTTCAAACACCTGTGTGCAAATAGGGGTGTGTGTGTGTGTGTATATGTGAAGGACAGAGACAGAGAGAGAGGAGACAGAGAGCAAGCAGTGTGGTGGCGACAGTGGGCATTTAGGCAGCCTGCAATTCAGTGGAACAAACATATGAGGAGCTAGTCTCTACACATTTCATGCATTCCACACAAGCACATGTCATCTAAGGAAGCAAGCAGAGTCAGGACTTCCACAATATCAAACGTTTGTGAAGGACCTTCTCCAAGGCAAGCACTGTGCTAAGAACTGAATTGGGTAACTAGACTAGGACACGGACTCTACTCTGCAGCCAGCTTGCAGGCCAGAGAGGAAACAGATAAGTAAAAGGGGATTTCAATCCATGGGAACAGCATTTGACAGGAAAGCATGGGCATTAATAGGGCCAATAAGAGAGGAGCATGACCAGGTCTTGGGCCATCGGGGAATGCTTCCTGGAAGAGGTGGCAGGTACGATAGCCAAGCCAAGGATGGGAAAGGAGAAGTCCCTGAAGGCAGAGGAGTCAGCAGGTACAGAGCCCTCAAGGCAAGAGAGTCCCATAGTCCTAGAACTGACCAGGAGTCAGTAAGACCCAGTGTATCCAAGGAGGGGCAAGCAGTGGTCCCACAAGGAGAGAGCAGAGCCCCACAGGCCTGTGTGCAATGCACGAGGAAGCTTGGGCTTCATCCTGAGGGTGCCAGGGACTTCACAGTGCACAGGATTTTAACGGGATAGTACCAAGGCTCTGTTTTACTAGGTAAGCTCGTTCCATCACTCTACCTCAAGGTTATATTTCTGAAGTTAGTCTGTACTGTCTCTTTCCCCCTTAATTTCCCTCCTTTTGAGAGGGAATATATTCAAAACAACCAATTTTGCTCGAACATGGGCAAAATGAGTAGATGGATCTTTGACTAGAGGTACCAAACCCAGTAGCACAGGAATGATAACCTCAGGCTTCTTATTACATGAGTAAAATAAGCATCGTTTGTTGAAGGGTAAGGGCTATGCTATTAGTCAATTTACATATATGATTTCATTTTATCCTTACAACAAAGCCCAGGAGGCATTATTACCCCCATTTTACTGATAAGGAAACTGAGTTCCAAAGCAGTGCAACTGATCTGACTTCAAAGCCTGTTGTGAGATTACCCTGAGGATTAGATGATATCAAATAACCTCTCAATATAACAACCTTCTGCAGCGGTTATTTTTACAAACCACTATGCAACATCACCTCTAGCAATTTATTTATTCATTCATTTATGATACTGGGGATTTAATCCAAGGACATTCTACCACTGAGATACAATCTCTAGCCCTTTTTATTTTTTATTTTTGAAATAGGGTCTCATTAAGTTGCCCAGGCTGGCCTTGAACCTGTGAGCCTCCTGCCTCAGTCTCCCAAGTACTGGGATTACAGGTATGTGCCACCACTCCTGGCTTAAAAAAAAACACACAACATTATTTTCTCTAAAAATAAACACTGAGTTTTGGTCTGAAACAGAAACCATTGATGCTATTAGACAAATTCTGGAAGAACAATTTGACCCACACCTTTAGCTAGCATAGGCTTTCAGTAATTAAGACCCCTGTTTTGCCACTTGGGTGCAGTTCCTTGCCAAGCTGGAGATAAAGGCAAATGATGCTTTTGGTAAATGCTGTTCTTTGCTATTTCCCACGGGAAAGCCTTCTACTGTGAAGGATGACCGAACCACTGATCCTGGGAGAATCACATTATGACCCCATTGAAAAGGGAAGAAGTGGGTAAGAGAAGGTTTGAAAAAAATGGAAGAATGTGAGTACATTTGCTATGAGAAAATATTCTCAACAAATGGATTCATTAGCACAGATGTATGGACTGTCATTTGATGAAATTAAAGGAGGCAAATATTTAATGGTGTTAGATTGTGGCCATCCAATTAAATAATGTTTCCTTAGAGTAAGAGCATTGCTTTTAAAAATGGAGTTATCTCCCATGACATATGACACTATCCCTTGATGAGTGTAATGCCAATTCTCCTTTATCTGTTTTGTATCCAATTATTGTCCCTTCTACCTTTCAGGCAGGATCACCGTCAGCCTGGCTTCCCCACTGGACGTACAAGCAGCTCACTCCTTGTGTCAGAGCAGGGAGGAGAGAAAAGCCAGCTGCCCCATGTCCTGGAAGCCCCCTACACTCAAACACACACACACACACACACACACACACACACACACACACACACACACTCAAGCAGTCTGTAGCAGCCAGCAAGTCAATACTCATTTCAAGAGGAAACCCGCTATAAGAAAGCCCTTGCCTTTGTTTCTGACAATCATCAAAGATTCCTCTATTAACCGGAGTTGTGTGCTCAAACCCTTTACGCCTTTCTGCACTGTTTTTCTGCTTCTAAAAGTTCCAGGACAGATTCTTCTTACCTTATTTTGAAATAAGGTTCACTTTGCTTCTCCTCTCCATTTCTGCTATCTATTTTTGAATTGTTTTTCTAAAATGAGAATAATAGTATTGCTTAGTTTCCAAACATTTAAAAAAATATTTAGGTATATTATGACTATTGACTCCTAGTTTGTTTTCATTTCAGTCAAAAAAACATAACATTTTACAACTTCAATCTCTTGAAATTATTTGTTTTAGGACCCAGGTTATGTTTATTTTGGTAAAGATCCATGTACACTTAAAATGAACATGTGTTTACTCTGCAAAATAAAATGAGAATAATGTTAAGCAGGAATACTACTTAACCTATTTAAAATTTTTTTTTTTAATTGTTAAAGCTTATTTAAAAGAGGTGTTCTCAAACAGGCAAAGGTCATCTTGCTTGTCTTGCTGGTTTAGAATGTGAAACCGTGGAAGAAGGGGCGCAGTCTAACTGAAAACCACACCTCCGCGGGGCGCTCAGAAGAGCCACAGAATGAGAGGCACAAGATAATTGTATAACATCCCAGATACCTTGCTGTCAGCTGCCTGATGAGCTATTTGCATCTCTTCGTGGAATTTTTTTTTTTTTAGAAAAATGTAATGAGACACTTTTTATTTCCCCCTCCTGCGGAATCTTAGAGGTTTTTACATCTCAAGTGAACTCACTTCCCATTTTCCTGGCTGTAGGCGCTCTCCATGCAAGCCATTTTACTCATTGCATCACTCTGCCAGTCAGCAAGCAGGGACCTAATTAGCTCTTTGCTTTAATGACAATAGTTAAATTTACATTATTAATTTAAATATCACAGACTCTGTGGACTTGAGCACATAGCTGACATAAAGATGTAAAATGAATAATAAGGTGCTGAAAAACACCCCTGTCATTATGCCCATCATGTTCAAACTTTTAGCTATAATGATATCAATTAAAATTCTAATCCTAGCAAAAAGCTTTGCTGGTTCTCTCCTTCCTTATTAAAAGCTACAGTTATACTTAAATGCAGGGCTGGGGTATTCAAGTTCTACTTTGCAAAATACAGTGGTCACATACATCAAAAGACGTAATTATGGTGTTAATTATATGGTTGCTTTTTTAAAATACCCAAATGGTAAAAATGTAGCAAGTTCGCTGGCATCCTGTTCTGTATCCCTAGTTGCTCCAGACTGTCCTGAAGTGCACAATCGCTCTGTGGTGTCAAAACCTGTTTGGGTTGTAAGACAGATGGGACTTTCAAAATGAAATGTACCTATGACTGTTTGCTACTATATATATAAAATGTCTCATTTAGTCTCATCTGTGATTTTCCAAGAGGAAAATGTTTTCAGGAGCAATTTATCTCCGTCCTACAGGCTTGTATCACTGAATGACCATCTGAAAAACAGACCCAGAATCTTTTCTTAAAGGGAAACTGCATACGTGCATGACTGTGAGATGTTTTCAATGCAGTCATTGAACAAGGTGGAAGAGCTTTAAAAGGAATGAAATGTTAAATATGGAAAAAAACTGAAAATAAAAACTGAACCTAGAATGTATTTTGGATATGAAACCTTTCATTTGAGTTAATAAAATATCTCATATTCTGTGAAAACAAATACTGGAGATTGAACCCAGGGGCATTCTACCTTTGAGCTATACCCCCAGCCCTTTTTAAAGTTTTGTTTTGTTTTGAAACTGGGTCTCACTAGGTTGCTGAGAGTCTCCCTACGTTGCTGAGACTGTCCTCAAACCTGCAATCCTCCTGCCTCAGCTTCCCAAGTACTGGGATTACAGGCATGCACCACCACACCTGGCAATAACCAGCTCTTTACTTGAGTAAACCAGCTTTGCATTTACCTGACAAGAGCTCCTTCCCCTGCTGAGACAGCCATCTTTTTTTGACAGCGACTGCAAGCCAGCTACAGAGTCCCTCAATCCCCTCAACTCCAATCCTCTTTTATAGCCATTATTATTATTATCTCTATTTATTTATTTTGCCTTTGATTGAAGGTACTAATTTCCCCCTCAAATAAGTTCCTTGAGGTCCGGTTCTGTGTCTTATTTATTTTTTGCCTCCCCGACAATGCTCAGAACTTGGGAGACTCTCAGGGATGTTGACTGAATGCGCTGGAAATGAGCTGCCTACAGAGGGATGATGTCATGGCTTACCCAGCAAGATTAAAGTTGCTTTTGCTTTGGTTGCATAAAATGTATTATCCCAATTTCAAAAGACTAACAATGATTTCATTATTTATTTGGATCAAAAAACTTGAGTTCAAGCTCTACTTGGTCTTGCTCATGAGTGGAATGTGACACCATCGAAGGCTCAGCTTCCTTAGCAGCTAAATGGGGATAGTAGTGACCTCACCATTAGAATTACATAAATGGGAACCTTGCAGTCTTTGTAGTAAATCCTAAAGTGGTGCTCTCTGGATGAATGGATGAATGGGTCCAGGACAGTATCCAGAATAAGGTTCAAAACTAATGGGCAGAATGTGTCAGCAGGATTAAGCAAAACTGTCTCTAGCTCACCATTCACATGTCAGGGATTTGACTTGTGACTATTGGACTCTCCCAGGCCACTCAGGCACCATTGCTAGCCAAGCAAACACTTTGGGCCGCGTATGTGAATAGTTCCATCCAATGATACCAGTAAGAACAAACGCTTGGTGAGGGTTTACAATGTGCCAACCACCGTGCGAGGAGCTGTACATGCACCATCATTTTAATCTTACTTTCGAATGTGCTACTCTTCTTATTCTCATTTTTCAGAGCATGCCACCGATGTTCAAAGAGGTAAAATTAGTTTGGCCAAAGTCAGACGGTGAACAATGGTGGCACTACGGCTTGCATCTAGATCACTGGGCTCCCCAGTGTATACACCTGGCCTGCTCTAGCTCTGCCTCTTTGGAAATACTTAGGAGTTAGGAAGCTAGAATTTTGGAACTCTGAGATCATGCTGAATCTATTGAAATTTTGAGATGCTTGTGGGTCTGAAAAAAGTCTCAATTAAAGTGATTCTTCTAGTTGTTAACTCTGGGCCCATTTTGAGTCAAAGTCAACCCCAAACCTTGTGAAACCACACGCCTCCGAAGGACTGAGGAGAGCCAAGAGTCATCTTTCCCTCTGCTCATCCTCTGCCACCTGCCATGTTTCCATTGTGTTAAAACTCATGGGGCAGAGAATACTTAGCAAATTAACAGGAGAAAAAAAACTTTCTCAGTTCATAAAAGGTTAATCTAGTTTCTTTGGAACCTCTCTAGCCAAGATACTGAAAAGAATGGGATTTATACTACAACTTTCTTTCCAGATAGGAAAGTGCTTCACAAATAATGGGACTAATGCAATTCATCCGTGGTGAGTAAATTTGTCACCATAGATGTTGTATTAACTCTCTAAGGCCAATTCAATTGGGGATTTAATAAATAAGCTCTTCCAGTGTACTACAAGATGCCCTGCTGGTTAGAAAGAATCCTAGATAATAGCAATTTTATCCTTTGCCACCTTGAATTCTTTTTTTTTTTTACAGTGTTGGGAATTGAGCCCAGAGGCATTCTACCTCTGAGTTACACCCCAGCCCCATTTTATTTATTTATCTTTTTTGAAACAGCGTCTCACGAAGTTGCTGCAGCTGACCTCAAACCTGTGATCCTTCTGTATTAGCCTCCCAAGTACTAGGTTTACAGGTGTGCACCACCACACCTGGCTCACCTTGAATCCTTTAATTCTTGAAACATGCTTTTGAGAAATGTGGAAAGGATTAATGCTTCCATTTTCTTGCTGAAGAAGCTGAGGATCACATGCAAGAAGGAAGGAGCCAGGCGGTCTCAGTTCTTGTTCAATTCCACAACCATTTCAACTCTCCATGACTATCTTCTAGACTTATTCCTGGGTCATGTTTTTAAAAGTGATCAACAAAACTGTGCTTGAATAGATCTCCCTGCTCAGTCACAATTGCTGCTGTCCCCTCAGGTGAATTTGAAACCACCCTCATTTAGCATCCTGCTCTTGTGAACTTCGCTCTGTTCTCACCCTTGGCCATTCTGCAATTTCATTCTTTGGAGGGGCGCCACTCTGCTCCGTGTATTATGTACTAGATGCTTCCTTCATGAGAAGCTGAAGGTTATTGTTTATTGAGCCAAAGTTGGCACTGAGAATGGAAACGAATGGGAAAAGGATGTGTATTTGAATTCACATCTTGTTATTTATGCCCATGCGTCCATGGCATGTGGCACGTATAACAATTTTTTCCCTCTGTGTGTGTGTGAACTCAAGTAGTCCTTAAAGAAATGACTAAAGATGAAGTGAAATTGAATTTTGGAAAATAAAGAAAGGTGTATGAAAGAGTAATGCATGTCACCTCACTGCAATATAATTCTCTGAACAGAATTCCTTTGGAAAAGTAAAGCCCACACATCGAGGCTCACTAAACTGTTAGAATGAGTTAAACGTTGTCTGCAGGGGATAAAAAACCAACCCGGACAAGAGGGGAGATCATTTCTTATATTGCAATGTATAATATTTCTGTAGTTGTGCTATCCAAAAGTCCATATAATGCTCTTTAATGCTGGTATATCTTATATAGGATTTAAAACGTCTAGAAGGATTTGCTAGAAGTGTTGTTTTGTTTTAAATAAGGAAGATAGCTTGGAATTTATAGGGTCTTTTTTCCCTTTGGCCTTAAATAAAAAGGACTGCTTTTAATATGACTATTAATCTAGAAATCATGCTCCCTTTATTAGCAGCTTCCTTTATTAGTAACATTGGTATTATTTCCTGCATATTTTACCCTTGTTGTGCCATGGTACCGAGCTCAGTATTTCTGGGTTTCGCTTCTTCAGATTCTTCTCTGTGAGTTATTTGCCTTCTTTGGATATTTGATGGATGACATTGTATGAAAGAAATATTAAAACACTCCATGAACAATGTACACATCTATTGTGAATTCCACATTAAAGGGCTCTGGAAGCTTGCTACAAATACTGAGGTTTGGTTCATTTGTTTTCTCCAACTTGCCTTCCTCCGTATCCCAACACTTGCTGAATGTACTGTTTGTTTTGATGTAGACTGTGTTATTTATGAAAAGTCTGCACAGAGGAAGAAAACATAGGCAGCATTATTCAAAGAATCGTTTGGGAGGTATTATTTCAGATAATAATGTAATTAGACATCTGTAGAAACAAATTTTAAGTATTCATAACTTTAGCTTTTCTATAGGAATGTAGCTAGGGCTAATTAAGGGAGATGTCAACTAATTTATTATGTTTAAATTTAGTGTTAAACCTGATAATATATCTGAAATTACAAAACCTGAAACAACTCCAGCCCTTGCTCAAAAGCACTTATTTAATTCAGGGTCAGATAAACACTATTTATAGTAATATACCAAGATTCCATATTTGTAGAGCCTTCTAGATCTTAAAAGGAGTCAAAAGCGAAAGAAAATTCCCCACAAATCTGACGTGTTCAAAGTATCCACTTCAAAAGAGAACTTTTTTTTTTTTATCTTCAATTTATTCTGACTAAAATTCTCTTGGGCTTTTATTTCAAAAGATGAAAAATGAGCCATGGCAGTCAATGGTGTATGGTGACTATTTATCTGTTTACACCTATCCATGTGATTGCTAGAAAAACCAGATTAGATTTAGAATGTGCTATGAAGAATGTATGCTACTCACAAGCCCGTGTTCCTCAGAGGAGAAGGAAATAAGTTAAAAACCCAAAACCAAGTTTCATTAACCATCCATTTTATTTTTTGTGAACCATAATTCAATGCCTTTTTTTTAGGTAAGATAGATACATCCAATTTTTAAATAAACCTATTGTGTAGCAAATCAACTTGCAGTTTACAGTTTTTCCCAACTTAAAAAAATTATGAAGCTTATTATTTAATAGTTTTTTTTTGCAGTACTAGGGATTGAACCCAGGGACATTCTACCTCCGAGCTACACCCCCAGGCCTATTTTATTATTATTATTATTCTTTATTTTGAAACAGCATCTCACTAAATTGCGGAGGGCTTCACTAAGTAGCTGAGGCTGGCTGTGAACCTGCGATCCTCCTGTTTCAGCCTCCCAAGTACTGGGATTACAAGCATGCGCCACCACGCCCGGCTTTTATTTAATAGTTTCCATGTTTTATGTGACAGGTATCTGTCTGAAAAATACCTATGTATCTAATTTTGATTAATTGAAGGATATCACAAATGCACTAGATAAGTCTTTTACTTATGTAATTCTATGGCAAATACCTTTAGAAAGCAACGGGCTTTTTATAAAATTAATACTAGCCTGGAATCATTCTTATTTTGTAGTCTCAATTTTCATAGATGGGCTTTCCTTTAAGTGGGTGTGCACCTGTAGGAAACTTTATATGGCAGCTACTCTACCATAATCAGAAAGCAAATTCATTTTTGGAGGAAAGTAGGAAATACACAACGGCATTCGTGCCTCTTTTACGGCCACATCTGCACAGCTCGGAAAAGTTTGCAGGTACGTCTGCTGATCGCATTACAAGGCTGTTATGAGAGAATAAAGCTGCACCTTTGACGGGCTGTTGTAGCTGAGTTAGAGGTCCCCAGTCACTGCAAGTTTTGCATGTCACTGAGTAAAGCAGATTGGATACCCAGAAATACTTTATGCCACTAGCTGAATTTTGGTCATTTCCATTAAATATCAGTGGACCTGTTAAATAGAGATGGAACACACACACACACACACACACACGCACACACACACACACACACACACACACACGCGCACGCGTGCAATAAAGAGAAGGAGTCTGGGTTATTTCTGACTTTCGCCTCTGTCACAGCAAGTCCACCATGTTCATATGGTGACTAGAGGACACGGCAGAGAACAAAGCAGCTTTCAGAAGCAGTGAGTGATTTCGTTCTACGAACGTCCAGGTGATATGTGAAGCCCATTATCACATCACTAATGTGGCCGCAGACAATTCCCAACCAGCACCAGGTAGTTCAGATTCTGTGAGATGTGGGACTAGAAACGGCAGTCCTAGATACCTTATCGATTTTCTACCAGTGTCACTGAATGCCAAACACAACCAAACCTGATCTTTTACATTTCAAAAGAAGAGGAAATTGATGCCACATAAAGGATCACAGGAAACATGTAAACAAATTTGCAGGATTTAGTTGAAGGGTTTTGGTGAATTGTTTGTGCCCCAGATGCAGAGGGTCACATGTCAGAAAGCTGGACATATAAGGGCAAAAAACAAATAATGTAAAAAAAAAAGATAATTTCAGCTCACTGTCACAGTCAATTCAGTGATCAAATAGGAATCACCCTGACTGTAGCACGTTCTAAGGACATCTCATAACATTATGGGACCACTTCTGAGGGTCCCAGTTGGGCAATGTACCCTGTGAAATCAAGGTAAATTCTGAGCAGGAGAATCAATTCCTACACACATCAGATGGATAAAAGGACAAAGGTAAATAGGCCAAAACAAACTCTGCAATATGAATAAAAATAATCCAAAAGAAGAAGTATTAGTTATGGGAAAATGACGCACACTTTCTTGTGTAACATTTTGCCAACAATTCCGAATCCAAAGAGCTCATATTACCCAGAACTGTAATTTCTTTTCTGAATAAAGAACCTGAATCAAATAAATGGGAATTTATCATTTTCCAGATGGCAATGAAGGCCTACGCAATTAGTCTGATATTTTTTAATGAGATATGTTACCTTAAAAACAGTTAAGATTTGCGTTCTAGATAAAAAAATTAAATCTAAAATGAATACAGTAAAATCAATTGATTATTGGGAGTAAAGGTGCTAATTGAGCCTGTAAAACCTTTTAAGAACTGAAAGGAGATAATTTCCAGTAAAACTACAATAAATTACTGTTAAATAACCAGAATATTTGTGTGGAATTTAATGTCAGTACATCAGCTTCCTTTTAATTAAAAAAATAGTGTATTACTGATTCAGTCAGGAAGACAATTCCAGTAATACTATAACAGCAGAGTCACTTTGGCAAGTTACCTTTCAACTTATATTTCATTATGCTCCAACGAAATCCACTTTTCAGATTTCTTCCCCTTTTAAGAATTCATGTTTAATCACCATTTGTTTTTTTTAGCACCCGGGCCTTCCAAAGCCTAATGTATACTGTTCTCACATTAAAGTGAAGGCAAGACCTTTTTCTTTTTTTTGAGTGATCACATTTTAATGTTTGACACAACTTTCCTCATAGCAAATATCTTGATAAGGAGTTTAAAAGAATAAGAAAGATTCTATTTTTTATTGTGTTGTTATAAAATTTGACCCAAATTTTCAGTAAATTGCCTTGACCTTGAGTGAGCAAAGGCTGGCAAGGTCAATCCCCTATAAACGCTTGCTTGAAGCAGGGTAGAAGCTGGTGCTGATTTGGGGTTGAAGAATCCCACAAAATTAACTCTTGTATGTTAGCATTCAGACACTCCTTATTTAAGGACTTTTCATTCCAGCACACTCCAAGGGCTGGAACCCACTGTCTGGAGCAATGTTTAAAATGCCCTGAAATATACTGTTGTTCCTTTAGAGGCAAAAGGAATTCTGGTCCCTCCCCACAGCTGCTTCTCTGTTTCTCTCCTTGTCATTGAGTCCCATCTTTTCTACCCAGTCTGTTTACTTCTTGTCCTCCTGGAAAAATAACTAAATTCATGTTTCTGGCTTTCTAGCCATATTTGTGGGGTTTGTTCCACTGGCTCAGGGAGACATTTGAAACTGGGAGCAAACTGTCTCCTCAGAATCTTTACTGACTGAGTTCTCTTGTCCCATCTTTGAGGTGACATGGAGAGACAGTGTCATTATAGATTCCTCAGGGCACCTGAAAGTATTGTGGGAAGTGCCCTGGGCTGATATGAGGAGGGTGTCACCTTACTCATTTGCCCCTGTTGGGGCCCAAAGAACCCACCAAAACAACACATTGAGTGAAGCTTTACCCAGAATCTACTTCAAGGAACACCCAATTTAAATTGGTCCTTTAACTATAAGAAAATGGAGGCCCGGGAATGCGAAGTATTAACAGAGGATTGGCACTGAAGCTCTGTCTCCTGATTTCTATCCCAGAGGCCACTTTCTAGTACACAGGTTGCCCCAAAGTTTTCACAGTTTCTGCAGTTTTGCTGGTTGGTTACTTCTGAGGACTCCTTGGGTGGAAAGTCTTTTAATGGCCCTAGGAGCTTAGGTGTTACGGGCAGTCTGTGATCACTCACAGCTCCCAAGCAGTTCCTGAAGGGGCATGGTTGCAAACCCCATAAATGTAAGACAGATACTTTAGACTTAATAGGATCTGCATATACCCCAGAACACCCCTGATATATTGTCAGCACATATCAACTCAAATAGTTGAAAACTCCCTGCAATGATTATTACTTTTATAATAAGAGCTTCCAAGTGTTATAAAAATATTACCACTGATGATAATGCCTATTTCCACATGTCTTTATTGTTTGTAAAGACTTTTCCTATAGTCATTTATTTCATCATGTCCTCATAAAAACTGTAATGAAGTATTAGTATCCATATTTGCACATGAGGAAACAGGCTCAGAGAAATGAAGTGATTTTCTCAAGTGATTTCCTGAGTGGCAGAACAGAACCCAAACCCCAAGTCCACTGAATCTAGATGTTTCTTCTGTGAAGTCACAGTCCCCCATGATGTGAGCTTTAAGATGGCTTCTTTACCATTTTCATGAGCACCTCAATAAACAAAGTTCTTTGGAGACACAATTATTTTCTCCAACTTCTAGTTTTCTTTTAAATATATATATATTTTTTTGCCCTTAGTTTTGAAAGAATAAGATCCTGAAGAGCCTGACTGTGGTCTGAGGATTTCAGGACTGTGAGCTAGGGAATCTAAGTGTAGGACTTAAAAGGCACATGTGCACTGACAGAAGCACATCTTTCAGGGACTTATGCATTATATGCATACATTTTACCTCCCTGTGAATGCATTATAATCCCATTTTACTGTAAGTATATTTAATGAAGAAAACAACCAACAAAACAAGGACTTCAGTAACTTACTTACTACCAACCTAACATTCACCAAGCCTCACATAACACCTATCAACCTAGGGCAACTTAAGTGTTCTTTTCCATGAGATGTCCTAGAAGTCACTGTAATTGATGATTAGGGCTGATGTCTGAGCTCTTGGAACAAAACTGAGAGCTGGGGTGTCTAGGAACTTGATGTGAGTTACAAAGCATATTTCTTACCTTTTTTTCTCAAGGATGCCTTTCTATCATCCACAGCCTAAGCAAGGGAGGAGAGCCGCATGGAAGGGCCAGTTTGGGGATCCTTAAAATGGGAGGATTGCCCACTGCTACTTTTTTTTTTTTTAGTGGTGGTACTAGGGATTGAACGCAGGGGCATTCTATCTCCAAGCTATACCCCCAGCCCTATTTATTTTTTGTTTTGAAACAGGGTCTTGCTAGGTTGCTGAGAGTCTTGCTAGGTTGCTGAGGCTATTCTCAAACCTGTGATCCTCCTGTCTCAGCTTCCCAAGTACTGGGATTATAGACATGTGCTACCTCTACTTTTACTGTCATTTAGCTGGCCAAAACCATGGCTTCAACTGGGGAAAAAAATAAAACTACTGTCTAGCTGGGTGAATGGCCTCTATTTTGGTTACCTGCATTGAAGCTCTGGTGTAAATATTTGATTGTAACCTTCCAGATGTTTTGGCTATATTTCTAGGAAGACTAGAAAAGCTACAATATACACCACACACACACATGCAAACACACACACACACACACATACATACACACACAATGGTGAATATGGATCAATGGTAGAATTCTGCTTTAAGGGTCAACTTTACCCCAGATTGTATAAAAAAATAATACCATAATGTTTTAAACCACTGTTTTGATCCCTAATTTGTTTCTTTATTCATTAAGCTTTTTTGTATGCATTGTATTGTTTCTGTTTTTCTGATTTTCACACTTTCTAGTACATTTCTATTACAGTTTTCACTTCAGTCCCAGAACATACTTGGTCGCTTTGAGGCTTTAAAGCAGAATCCAACATGCTAAGTAACTTCCTCAAAGTGTTATTGTGACAATAAATGTGAAATCACTTTACAAATTATAAAGAAATATACAAAAACAAGTTGATATAATCATTCATTTATTTCATTAACTGAAATCATATATTAATTCATTAACCAAGTATTCATTTAGTGCTCATCATGTAGCAGCACAATGTCAAGCATTTGACAGTGTCAATGTTACCTGAAGACCCCTTTGATTTTGGTTTGGAACTGTGAACAGTAACTTATCCAGTGAGCAGCAGGCCTTTAAAATGGGTCCTAAATCATAAAGATACCACACAACGCCTTTCAATTTTAAATTTGCAAACAATTGAATTTAACCAAGTAGGACTTTGAATACATACCATTCTATTAGAAATAAGTGGATTATAATTTCTTAGCCACATCAGATGCAAAAAATCTTACCCAGTAATCAAAGACTGGGACAACACAGCACAAAGTAATGTAGTTATGTGGTGTTAACTTAATTTTATTGCAGAAAGTACATTAGAATAATTTATGTCCCTAAGAAGACTTTTTTATTTATTCCTTTTCTTTTAAATTATTGTTGTTGCTATTAATGTTTGGGGTGTTATAGGAGAACTGGGAAATGACTGAATGATCATTTGGTGAATTGTATTGAGCAGAGTTCATAGACTGGGCATGCTCTAAATGGTTTTTGTTTTTTTTTTTCTTTTTTATCTTGATGCCTGCAAATCACATTAGATTCTGCTATTTGAATTTCACTGTCAGAATTATATTTATTTGAACAACTTGTACATTACCTTATCATTAATTTACTTCATGGGGTTTTGCTGAATAGTGCAAACAAAAGGAAAGAAGCAGAGAGAGAACCATTCTCCAATAAATCTATATTCAAGACCTATGAACAAATACTCATTTTACAATTTCTGTCTGTGTTCTAATAATCCCTGAAAGCATAAAATAGGGATACTGTTTTGTTTTTGTTTATTTCTTTTTAAATAACAAACTCTTTTCTTAAAAATATATTCATTTATTGGTGTATTGTAATTATACATTTTGATAAGTGTCAGGGTATCAGAAGCATGCATGCACACATTGCTCATTTAGCCCTCCCTCAAATCCCACCCTATTCTCTCCCCCTTCGCTCCTTTTCCTGCTCAGCATAGTGATTGACTCTGATAAATTTGTGTATATACATCGTGTGCATTAGTGGGTTTCCCTCTTCTCCCCTCCCATCTCCCTCAGTTAGGTCCCCTTCTTGCTCATCTAAAGTTTTCTTCTTTGTTTGGAGTCCCTTCTAAGTCCCATTCTCCCTAGCTTCCACATATTAGGGAGAACATCCGACTTTTCACTCTTTGTGACTAACTAATCTCACTTAGCATAATGTTCTCCAGTGCCCTCCATTTCCCTGTAAATAATGTAATTTTGTTCTTCTTTATGGCTACGTAAAATTCCATTGTGTACATATCCCATAGTTTTGTAATCCATTCATCAGTTGATGGGCATCTTGGCTGGTTCCAAAGTTTGGCAATTGTGAATTGTGCAGCTATAAACATAGATACACATGCATTAGTCTGGTAATTTGGTTTCAGTTCTTTTGGGGTAGATGCCTAGAAGTGGTATTGCTGGGTCATACGGTAGGTTCATTCCCATTCTTCTGAGGATCCTCCACACTCTTTTCCAAAGTGGTTGCACTAATTTGCAATCCCACCAACAGTGCTACAGAGTGCCTACTTCTCCACATCCTCACCAGCATTTGTTGTTGTTTGTGTTTTTAATGATTGCCATTCTAATTGGGGTTAGGTGAAATCTCAGGGTAGTTTTGATTTGCATCTCTCTGATTGCTAATGATGTTGAACATTTTTTCATACATTTATTGGCCATTTGTGTTTCTTTTTCTGTGAAGTGTCTATTTAGTTCACTTGCCCATTTTTTGATTGGGTTATTTGTTTTTTAGTGGTGATTTTTTTTTAAGTTCTCTGTATATTCTAGATATTAGTCCTCTATCAGAGAAGGAGCTGGCAAAAATCTTCTCCCATTCTGTCGGCTCTCTGTTGAGGTTCTTGATTGTTTCCTTTGCTGCACAAAAACTCTTCGGTTTAATGCAATCCCACGTATTGATCCTCATTTTAATTTCTTGTGCCTTTGGGGTCTTGTTGAGGAAGTCTTTACCTGTGCCTATGTGTTGAAGTGTTGGACCTATGCCCTCTTCAAGTAGCTGCAAGGTCTACAGTCTGATTTCTAGGTCTTTGATCCATCTTGAATTGACTCTTGTTCTAGCTGAGAAAGTGGGGTTTATTTCTATTTTTCTGCATATGGTTAGCCAGTTTTGCCAGCACTATTTGTTGAAGAGGCTATCTTTTTTCCAGTGGATGTTTTTAGCCCCTTTGTCAAAAATCAATTGACTGTAGGTGTGTGGATTTGTTTGGAAGCCTTCTATTCTGCTCCATTGGTCTATGCGTCTGCTTTTGTGCCAGTATCATGCTGTTTTTATTACTATGGCTTTGTAGTATAGTTTGAAGTCAGGTATTGTGATGCCTCCTGCATGGTTCTTGTTGCTGAGAACTACTTTGGCTATTCTGGGTTTTTTGTTGTTCCAAATGAATTTAAGGACAGATTTTTCTATGTCAGTGAAGAATGACTTTGGTAATTTAATGGGTATTGCATTGAATCTGTAGA
>PVJS01025119.1:8098-28220 GCA_004027185.1 Glis glis
TTTTGAAACCGGGTCTCACGAAGTTGCGGAGGGCCTCACTAGGGGGAGAGAGACAGAGAGAGAGAGAGAGAGAGAGAGAGAGAGAGAGAGAGAGAGAGAGGAGAGAGAGGAGAGAGAGAGAGAGAGAGAGAGAGCGCTGAGGTTGGCCGCGAACCTGGATCCTCCGGTCTCCGCCTCCCAAAGTACTGGGATTACAAGCGTGCGCCACCACGCCCGGCTCTCTCTTCCTTTCTTTCTTTGCTTATTAATTTTTCTTTTACTAAACCTGTTTTAATTGGGGTTTCATTTCACTGGAAGAATATGATCATCCTATGATCATCCTATTCTTTATTTCCAAGAGCCTTTCATAAGACTAACAGTCCCCAGGACAGCCTGAAAACTGCTGTTCCACCTCATTCTCCCCCGTAGATCGCTTGGTATAGTGGTTTGAATTTAGAATGTCCCCCTAGCCCTCACGAAACAAGGTAGTAATGTTGGAAGCAGGGCTTGGTTGCTAAGGAGGGGTCCCTGGGGGTGTGGCCTTAGGGATTATATAAGGTCCTCTCCTCCCCCTGCTTGCTCTCTGCTTATGGCCTCCATGATGTGAGAGAGGGCTTGGGCTTTCCCTCTTTCTGCTTCCCATCGTCACGCCCTGAGCTCTGCTCAGCCACATGGCCTGAGCCCAAAATCTCCAAGGAAACTGTTAGCAAATAAATATCCCTTCCTCTAAGTTGTACGGTCAGTCTTTATGGGTTATGGCAGTGAGAATGTTGACTGAGACACATAGGTAGTGGACACTTGGAAGGACTCCTTCTCCGTCTTTATGGAGAAACCTGAACTGGTTAACTGTCTTCTGAATATCTCCTATGATTGCTGTAAAGGCTGTTCCGCTCAACATGCTCAAAACTGAAATAATATTTTCAGCTGAAAACATACTTCTCCTATGTTCCTAATGTTCATTAACTCATGAGCACATTATGTGTCTATATATAAAAGAGTGAAAAAGGCAAAGTTCTGGCCGGGCGTGGTGGTGCACGCTTGTAATCCCAGTACTTTGGGAGGCAGAGACTGGAGGATCTGGGTTCACGGCCAGACTCAGCTCTCTCTCTCTCTCTCTCTCTCTCTCTCCGTCTCTCTCTCTCTCTCTACCTAGTGAGGCCCTCCGCAACTCCGTGAGACCCGGTTTCAAAATAAAGTATAAAAAAATAGGGCTGGGGGTGTAACGCGGAGGTAGAACGCCCCTGGGTTCAATCTCCGGTACCACAAAAAAAAAAAAGAAAAGAAAAAGGCAAAGTTCTTACCCTCATGGAACTTCCAATCTGGATAAACAGATCACATATAAACACACAGATAAATAATATATCAATGTCAACCTGAAATAAGTGCTTTGGAAAAAAATTGGTGTATTTAAGCAATAGTCAATGACAGGGGCTGCTGCTCTATACGGGGTGGTTGGAGGAGACCTCCCTTAGGAGTTTTTGAGCAGAGCAGGCTAAATGAAAGGAGAGAAGGACCCATGGGAGTCTCTGGAGGATCAGCAGACACATGGCTGGAATGTTTCAAAACTGCAAGGAAGAGAGGGTGGTAGGAGCACCAGAAGCGTGGGAGGTCAGAGAGATCTCCAGGGTCAGAGAGGTCTCTAGTAGATGGAATATTGCAGGTATGATAAGGACTTTTGAGTTTCTTCTGTGCTTGATGGGAGGGTTTAGAACATGGATCCCTCTGGCTTATGCGTGGAAAGTAGATTGTAAGGGTCAAGAAGAGAAGCAGAGATGCCAGCAAAGGGCCTGTTACAGTTGTTCAAGGAAGAGACCATGCTGGCTTAGACAACCATCCTTCTAGCTGTGCTGGTTGGGGATCATCTTTGGCTTGTCCTTCTCCTTCACTTGCTATATTCCTGCCTAGATGCCCACCTGTGGGTTTTGTTTCTACGATTCATCTTGTGACCATCAGAAGAAGGTTGAATTTCCCAGGATATAGACTCCAAGACAGAGGTTAGTGTTGGGGAGGTTGCTAGAGAGTGCTCTTGAGATAACAGCCTGTCAAGGAGAAGGGAAGGAAGCAGGACTGGGCAGAGAGAGAAGTTCAACTGCAATGTGGGAGTTCTGAAGCTGGCATGACTCTTCAGAGCTGTCCTGAGCTGTGGTGAGAGGTAAAAATCCTTGCATCCCCAACGATGATCAGTCATCGGATACTACCCACCCAGGAAGAGGGCATGACCCTGGCAGAGGATGGTGGGCAGCTGAGGGATCTTTGTTGGCAGCATTCCCAGTGACTTAGGACAGAAAGACCTTTATTCCTGAAGAGGTCTGGACACCATATAACATCCCCCACACCAGCCCTCTTGTATTGGACACTGAAACTGCCATGGGTGAATTTCTCATTCCTCCCTCTTATACCCCAGCCCATCATACTATGTCCAAGGTCATGCTCCAAAGTAAAAGTCAGATAAGAATAACACACTTGTAATCCCAGTACTTGGGAGACTGAGACAGGAGGATCCAGATTCACCACCAGCCTCAGCTACTTAGTGAGGCCCTCCGCAACTTAGTGAGACCCTGTTTCAAAATAAAGAATAAAGAATAGGGCTGGGTGTGTAGCTCGGAGGTAGAATGCCCCTGGATTCTACCCCCGTACCGCCAAAACAAACAAAAAGAATAATATTTAGCCTCCTTAGCACTGCATTCAGAATCTTCTAATGGCCTAAAGTCATGTCCCCACTGCATGTCTTATAACCTGTGCAGCCTGCTCAGCTCACCCTAAAATCAACACTGTTGCTTCAACCTGAATTGCTTTCTTCTTTTTCCCTATCAGAATCCTAATCTTCAGAACTAGTTCAAATTCCACCTTCCTCTTTTCCCAAAACCTTTATTCTAGTACTCATTTCATTCTGCCTAGAGTGAGTTGTGGATTTGTCAGCTAAATAAGAGCTACAATCAGCCCCTTATTATTTTATCCCCCTCGGTCTCTAGCCAACCTTGGCATAGCAGCCTCACAATATGTTGGTTGCCTTGCTCCATCTCAGGCTTCGTCAATGGCTGCATGATATGCTGAGGTGGCAGTAAAGCAGAGCGAAGAGGGAAGATTCTGAGTCCAAACCACCTGGATTCAGATTTGGCTCCAGCATTTAATGGGCCCATGACCCTGAGCAAATTAAGCATGCTATGCTTCAACTTGCCCATCTCTAAAATGATAAGAACAGCCAGTTCATAGGGTTGTGGTCAGGATTAAATGAATTAGTATAAGTAGAGCATTAGGAATAGTGACTGCCCCTTAATATTCCTATGTAAGTGTTGGCCCATAATGATAACTGAGAGGTTATTAAAGGACCTACATGTGCTGCCGGTCCCTGTGGTGGCCCACGTTCATCAGGGGAGTCACAGACGAGAGTGCTGCTCTTGCTGAGAGTCACATCCTCCACGGAGGGGCCTTTCATAGCTGCTCTGTAGGGAAATTTGTTCACGGAACTTTTGTTTTCCTCCTAGGAACATTCCTTTAGTGAGTGAGGACATTCTTGCAAAACATTCTGGAATCCTGTGCTTTCCTGGGACCCTTTCAATCTGGACTCAGACCTGGTTTTATAATGCACTTTTCCAATGTGGAAAAAAATCTTTTTTTTTTTTAAAAAGCATAAACCATCATATTTGTAAATGAATAGATTCACAGACACGTTTAAACTGAAAATGACCTTAGAGATGCCTTAGCCCAGGAGACAAGAAAACAAGGAGATTAAGTGACTTGCCTAATTCACACAAACTCATCCAAGATCTTAAGGGACAAAGTTACTCAATAGCATCACCCAGTTTTTGCCAAAAGATGCTATTTTCTTCAGTATGTATAATTCTGTTGATTTGTTGTTGTTGTTGCTGCTGTGACCAAAATACCTGACAAGAGCAGGTTAGAGGAGGAACCGTTAACTCGGCTCATGGTTTTAAGGGTTCAGTCCATGGTCGGCTGGCTTCAAACAGAAACATCATGGAGGCAGGCGCGGTAGAGGAAAGCTGCTCGGCTCTTGGAGTCTTGGAGCAGAGAGAGAGGAGGGGGCCAGGGATATAGTCCTCAAGGCCGTGCCCCCAGTGATCCACCTCCAGCCACGCCCCCCCAACCCACTCCTTTGGAGACCAGGCTTCAACATGTGAGCTTTCGGGAAACACTCCAGATCTGAGCCCTAACAATAATTCAGACAGAAATAGATCTAACTTGCTAAATCTCCACAGAAATCTTGTTTATTTCTAAGACGTCTTGTTTTACTTAAGATCTATCCTAGATTTAGCATGACACCTACTGATCTCATAATTACCTTTCTTCATGAGGACAAAGAATTATCATAATTATTCATTCCACTGAATATTCATTCATGAACTAAAAAGATATTTGTGAGGTGTCTTTTATGTACCAAGCACTGAACTGAACAGTGGAAAATTTTTAAATGAATAAGCCCCAGTGTTCTGTGACTGGACTGCATCTATGTGCTTGTGTGAATCTGCCGAGTAGTCCAAGCTCCAGCTACTTCAGACCACAGGTTGCGGCTAGGAATCAATCTTCAAAAGCCAGGGATTAAATATTGTCAGTCATAAAGTCAGTGACCAAGTTCAGAGCCAAGTTGCCATATATGCACCCATTCTCAATTACATGAGAACGGTTCTCTAAAAATAAACAAATAATACGTTCTAGTCCCCGTCTCATTCTCTTCTTGCCCTGTGGACTGAGTTATACAAAATCCAGGACAAAACACAATGGCATTACGAATTCTTTAGCACAGATTCATGTTATTATAACACTGTATTAATGCAGATATTATCATGTTCTTATGGGATGTTAATAAGTGTCGAGTGAATTCATGGTCAAATAAATTTGGGAAATTTGGGCTTAAATAATTTTAAAAAGTTTTTTTTTAGTGTTCTTTCCTGAGTCATTAGCACACTATTATGCATCATAAATCTCAGAGAGATAAAGCATTTGACCTAAGTCAAACTAATTTGCCTGTTGGAACCCTTTGTCTGCATGGTATTGCCACGCTTCGACATCAAGGGTCAATTCTGGAAGTTTCTACAGTGCACCATCAATCAGATATTGATTTTTTTCTAATGTGTTTTTTTCTTGCTATAGTTTAAGCCCAACTTATCTGGTTTTTGTATTATTATGGAGAAAAATGACTCAAAATCATCTGAATAAAAATCTTATCTTTATTTGGAAATTAATATCAAAGCACCCCTCGACATCACTCTTTCTTGGTAGGCCTGGAAAGGATTCATATTCCTTCTTTCTGCACTAAGAAACACTCCACAAGTACTTACCTGGTCTTCAAGACCTGCAAGATTTGGCTCCTGTTTCCTGCCTAATCTCTATTCTGGTCAGTCTTCTGTGGCCTAACACTTCCTCCATAGCTGGATTTGCAGGTTTAAGTTTGGAAGCTCAGCCTTATTAGTTCACTAGAAGGGAATGGAACCCTAGAGAATCAAATCACACTAACCAATTCACGAGAGACTAATGTGCAAGGCACAGTGTCAACTTTTTAATTTAGCATGAGAAGTGAAGTAATCAAGCTAACCAGATGTTTGTGTTGCTTGACTGTAGCCTCTCTTTGGAAGCTATAAAGAGTAACCATTGAGGAGAACTCATGACTGGAATCAGTGCCCAAGTACAAACCTTGACTCTGTTTAACTGGGTCCTCCCGGGCGGGTGGACTCTGTTTAACTGGGTTCTCCTGAGCAAGTGGATCAGCATGCTTTTCAGTGGCTACTTCTCCATCAGTAAAATGGGAACAATAAAAAATCCCACCTCCCCGGGTGGTTGTGATAATTAAGTGATTACATATCGCTTAGAGGAGAATTTAATGCATAGTAAGCACACAACAAATATTAGCTACTATTCTTGGAATGAAAATCTACTTAAAGAACTAACTTAATATCAGAGCAAAGAGATTTAAATAATGTAGAACAGAAATTTTCTTTTTGCAAGTTGTGCTAACCTTGTATGTCACTATTGATGGCTTCATCCATTCAATAGTTCTGGCATCCAAAAAATTTCAGACATAACCAGATTCATTTGGTAGTCTCTCCTTCCCCAATGCATGGATGTTAATGAATGCATGGATGAATACTGAAACGCAAATTCACGAGTCAACCCATATTTTTGCACTTATCTGATTTTGTCACCATTCCCTCTCCATTCCCCAGCCCTCTCTTACCTCCAGTTTAATTTTTTTTTGTGTGGTACCAGGGATTGAACCCAGGGGCATTCTACCTCCGAGCTGTACCCCCAACCCTATTTTTTAGTCTTTATTTTGAAACAGGTCTCACTAAGTTGTGGAGGGCCTCTCTAAGTAGCTGAGGCTGGCCACGAACCTGGATCCTCAGGTCTCCGCCTCCCAAGTACTGGAATTACAAGCGTGTGCGACCATGCCCGGCTAAAAATTTTAAGAAGCAATTAAGGTGAAGCCCATTCTTTGAAGGCCCTGCCTGCCCCTGCTCTCTGGGCTCTTTTTCCTCTTTGCACACTGCCTCAGCCGCGTTCACCATCTCGCTTCCTCACATGTTCCATGCTCCTTCCCTCCTCAGCCTTCCCTGGGGACATTTTCATCTGCCTGGAATTTCTCAGCCCCCACTCTTGGCCCGGCTCCTATCTACTTGGCCTCAGAGAAATCGCCCAGATCCCCCAGGCTGATTAGATTCCTTCCCTGCACTTACCATCATTATAATTAAATGATCATTGTTGTTTACTGTGCTCCTTTCCAGTCAAAGCAAGGACAGGACTCTTCTTTTTTGTTTACTACTGAGTCCCCAGTGCTCTGTATGTAGGTACATATTCAACCCAGTGTCATTAAATGAATGAATTTAACCCATTTAACATCATATATTCTGCCGGGCATGGTGGCACACACCTGGAATCCTAGTACTTGGGAGGCTGAGACAGGAGGATCACAGGTTCGAGAACAACCTCAGCAAGTAGTGAGACCCTGTTTCCAAATAAAAATAAATTAGGTCTGGGGGTGTAGCTCAGAGGTAGAATGGCCCTGAGTTCAACCCCCAGTAACAAACAGACACACACACACACACACACACACACACACACACACACACACACACAATATCCTATATTCTATATAATGGAAAAACAAGGCTTTGAGCTGTCAAGTGACACAACCCAGTTACAGCAGTCATATTTGTCAGTGTAAGATTCAAACTCAGGTCCTTTCTGCCTCCTAAGCAATGTTTCACTACTTATACTGCTATAAATGACATGCCTGGTTACATGTAGCATGGTTGGCCTTAGATTGCACTCTATTTGTATCTTCATGGCTACAGCCTTTTTTTCTACTCTGAGCTCTGGACTTTTTCTTTTGTTCTTGAACCAATCCAAACCTTCCCTATATCTATATGCACTACCTCACTACTAATATAATAAGCTACTTTTTATTCTATCAAGACAATCTTGGCCGGGCGTGGTGGTGCATGCTTGTAATCCCAGTATTTGGGAGGCTGAGACCTGAGGATCTGGGTTCGCAGCCAGCCTCAGCTACTTAGTGAGGCCCTCCACAACTTAGTGAGACCCTGTTTCAAAATAAAGAATAAAAAATAGGGCCGGGGGTGTAGCTCGGAGGTAGAATGCCCCTGGGTTCAATCCCCGGTACCACAAAAAAAGAAAAAAAAAAAGACAATCTTGCTATTTCACTCCTAGACATACACCTGACAGAAATATATATAGTCATTCCTTGGTATCCAAGGGGGATTGGTTCCAGGACCTTCCACATATACCAAAATTCTGGACACAGTCCCTTATCTAAAATGACATGTAATTTGCATATAACCTATGCACATCAACCTGTATACCTTAAATTATCTCTAGGTTACCTAATACAATGCAAATATTATCTAAATCATTGCTATACTGTATTATTTAGGGAATAATTACCAGAAAAAGTCTGTACATGTTAAGTCTGAACACAATTTTTCCCAAATATTTTCGATCAGCAATTGGTTGAATCCACAGATGTTGACATCACAGTTATAGAGGGCCAACTGTAATTCAGTTAAAAAAAAAGTTTGAAATATAATTTCACTTTCCCAGATGGGAGTTTCCTTTACATGTCAAGAGCCCACTCTGAATCACTTAATGTCTAAATTGTGACACCAGAACACAGGACTGCTCACCATGGACTGCCAGACATCCACTGGTGGCTCTGCTCGGGCACAGGTGGCCACCTAGGTGTGCTATGGTTTGGGGCACAAATTAACAGATATATTAATTAACAAATATACTACAAGTGTATTGATCCAGAATATGTACTGGACTCCATTGCTCTTGCACATCTTCTCTACTCTTAGCAGCATCTAGTGACCTATACATATAGGCTTGCTCTTTTTCCAGGTTTTGAAACCAATCCTGTCCTTAGGAGTGTGTGTGTGTGTGTGTGTGTGTGTGTGTGTGTGTGTATTACTAGGGATTGAACCCAGGGGCTTTCCACCTCTGAGCTACAACCTCAGTCCTTTTTTAATTTTTTTGTTTTGAAACAGTGTCTCATTAGGTTGCTGAGAGTCTTGCTACATTGCTGAGACTGTCCTCGAACCTGTAATCCTCCTGTCTCAGCCCCCCAAGTACTGGAATTATGGGCATGTGCCACCATGCCCAGCTCCTAGGAGAGATTTAAAAGATGGATTTGGATCTAGGCATGGTGACACATACCCATAATCCTAATACTGGGAGGCTGAGACAGGAGGATCGCAGGTCAAAGGCCAATCTCAACAATGTCGCAAGATCCTGTTTCAAAATAAAAAGTAAAATAGAGCTGGGGTATAGCTCAGAGGTAGAATGTCTCTGGGTTCAATCCCCAGCACCAACCAGCCAACCAACCAACAAACAAAAAGCAAAGATGAATTTGGCTCCCTGAGGTGATCTAGTCTTAAGTCAGTTTAGCTCAGACAGGCTGGTAGGTCTGGTAAGGAAGCTTGTTAAGCCCATTCCTTTCATCTTTGTGGGCTGGTTTGGTGTCACTGGGTTTTCACTTCAAGGATAAGGAAGGTACAGAGGGAGGCGAAGGGGAAGAGTATCATAAGCAGTGGAGAGAGCACCGCTTTGAAACCGCATGCCTGGTGCATAGCCTAATGCCAAGGCTTGATTGGCCGTGAGACGTGGTGAAGGTCCTCTCTGAGCCTCTGTCTCCTCATCTCTGCTTTAGGGATAACAGAATGGAATTTAAAGTTGTGAGCATTGAAGTCCCTCCTGCTGTTCTTAGTCACCATCGCTTCTTGTCTATTGTTGCAATCTGGTTGCTGTTCTCTCTGCTTCTACCTTGCTCTAGGGCAGGCTATGATCAACCTAATATCCAGAACAGTCCTGCTTAAAATGTAACTTGTGGTTTCTTTCTTTGCTTAAAATCTGACCATGCCTTAAGATTTCCCTCAGGTAAGAGCCAAAGTTCTCACCCACCCAAGTTTCTCAGCCTGGGCACTGTTGGCATCTGGAGCTGGATAATTTTGGGTTGAGTGGGGGCTGCCCTGGGCCTTGCAGTGTGCTTAGCAGCATCCTGGACTCTACCCACTAAATGCCAGTAGCACCAACAGTCCCAGATGTAACAACCGAAAATGTCCCCCTAGGGGAGCACACTGACCTGGTCAAGAACAGTTGGCGTAAGCCGGGCATGATGGCCCATGCCTATAATCTCAGTACATGGGAGATTCAGACAAGGAGGATCACAGGTTGGAGGACAGCCTCAGCAATATAGCGAGACTCTCGGCAACCTAGCGAGACCCTGTTTCTTTTTTCTTTTTTTGCGGTTCCAGGAATTGAACCCAGAGGCGTTCTACCTCCGAGCTACACCCCCGGCCCTATTTTTTATACTTTATTTTTGAAACCTGGTCTCACTAAATTGCAGAGGGCCTCACTAAGTAGCTGAGGCTGGCCGCGAACCCGGATCCTCCTATCTCCGCCTCCTAAGTACTAGGATTACAAGCATGCGCCACCATGCCCAGCTGGCGAGACCCTGTTTCAAAACAAAAACTACAAAGGGCTTGAAGTAAAACAAAAAGTAAAAAGGGCTGGGAGTGTAGCTTGGAGGTAGAATGTTCTTGGGTTCAATCCCCAGTAACGCATACACACACATACACCACCACCACCAACACCAACAACAACAACAACTGGCCTAAAAGGGCTTGGATGATTTCCTGCTCCATCCCTAATCTGCTTCCCCCTCATCTCCTATTCTACCCCTCACTCACTTGGACCCAGCCCTTCTGGCTTCCTGGCTGTTCTGGAACACTGCAGGCAGGCGCGCACCTCACATCTCCTGCACCAGCCACTTCCTCTGCCTGTGATGTTCATCCTCCCAGCTTCCGCGGGGCGCCCTCTTTCACCTCCCTCAAGGGGCTGCCCAACCGCCACCTTCTTAGTGAACCATTCCCTGGATTCTCTATTTAAAATGTTAATTCTGTTCACTTCCTATCCCTCTGCTGCACTCGAGTTTTTTTCAAGAGCACACATTACCTTCTGATCCAGTATAAGCTTTATTTATTTTATTTGATGTCTGGCTCCCCTGTGAGAGCATAAGATCTGAGGGGATAGGGACTCCGTTATCTTTCCTATTCTGTCTGCAGAGCTGAGAACAGTGCCTGACACATAATAGGTGCTCAGCAAAGAGTTGCCGGATAAATGAGTAAGTTCTAGAGTCCAGATCGGTGTCTGGCAGGCACACAGGAGGCAGTCAATGGAATGGGTGCCCCTGTCCTCTCTCCTCCGTGACCAAGGCCACTGTTACTGGGTGGCTTCAGAATGTCATCACTGCGCTTTTTCTGTCTTGGTGTTCTCTTTGAAACCTTCACTTTCAAGCTCAGGGTCTCCCTCTTGACCACAGATGGTGGCACGCCTTCGGTAGACGAGCGCGCTTGGATGGGACACCTTACTCTTCCCCACCACTCCATGGCCACACAGCACATCCGCCAGGACATTTGCCCACTTACACTTTAACCTTCCTGGTGCAGATGACCTGTCTGGAATGCCGCTTCCTTCCCACACTGTCCAGATACCGTGACCCTCTGCGACCTCTCCCTACCTCCACCGGGCCTGCATACCATCCTCATCCTCATTCCTCCCCTCCCACCACCTCCCCAAGGGCAGAGTCCTTTCAGGTCTCCAGTTCTAACAGGACCTGCTTACATTTCCAACTCCACAACTTCCTTCTGTCCAAACCTTGGAAAACTCAAGAGAGATTACATCGCTCTTTTCTCTGTTTATCTACCAAGAAACCTGAAATCATGGCAGACCTATCTTTCCCCTAAAGGCTTGCTTGAATTTTCTTGCTTCCCTTCCCTTTGACTGTAAGGAGCCACAGAAACCCAATAGGGTTTAACAAGCAAATGACTGTAAGCCCCCAGAGCCAACGAGCTGCTGGGGCTTCCAATCAAAGAAGGCTCAAAGTCCAGGTTGGCCATCATTTTTTTTTTTTTTTTTTATTGAACCCAGAGGAGTTCTATCTCTGAGCTACACTCCTGGCCCTATTTCATCTTTTAGTTTGTTTGTTTTGAAACAGTCTTCTTAAATTGCCCAGGCTGACCTCAAACCTGCAATTCTCCTGTTTCAGCCTCCCAAGTACTGGGATTATAGGCATGCACCACCACTCTTGGCTTGGCCATCATTTTTAATGTGTTAATGTGACATTAGACAGTTTCTTTGGCATGTATCACAACAGTATCAGCAGAGACTTACCTGGATACAGTAGTTGGTTGCCTGTGATAAGAAAAAATCAAGTAACCAAGTACACGCTATTTCTACCTTGGATTTTCTTGTGTGCCTGTTGCGGGGAGAAGTTGGGGCCAAAATCCAGATACATCCAAAATACAAAATTGTGAAACTTAATAAAACAATATTCTGAAAACTAAAATTTTAACTGGAAATAGATCTATGGACATAACCCAAAGTGCTCACATAAGCAAAACCATTGATTGAATCATGGTGCATTTGTCTGTGATAAAATTGCAGATCATTTATCAAGTTGTCAGTGGAATCAATGATCTGAACTGACAGCAGCAACTTAAACAGATACTCAAGGTTATAAGAATTTCATGAAAAGCTCAAGGTAGTCAAAGACACCAGTTGAAGACTATATGGATTTGATTTTTGGACATGGTTTTCAACCAATTGCCTCTCCGTCCTCTCCTCTCTTCCCATTCTGACTTCTAATAGCTTTTCTATAAGCAACTTAAAAAAAGAGGCTGACAGAGATAAGCACTCCATGTCCTTGAACTTTTCAGTCTCTGAATGCTTATGCAGGATGACAGCCATTTATCACCTTCATGTGACCAATAGGCTAGAGGGGGCAGGAGAAGGACCTGGCTTCCTGGCTGGCTTGGTAATGTTTTCTGCAATGTCCGAAAATGATAAATACACTTGTTACCATATCAACCCTGTAGAGGATAAATTGTGAAATGAGAAAGGGCAGAAATGGCTTGATGTGCATGATCTTACAAGTTGTATATGGATTATATGCATCCAAGCTAGTTCTCCGGACAGACAGATGTCGAAACTCCAGTGCCCAAGCTATGGACCATAACTATCTAGAGTTTAATTATCTTTCTAAATAAGCCTCAGTTGTGCTCCACTTTTTATTATGAGCCTTAACAAATAAAATAGCTATTAGGCTTTGATTAAAAAAAAAAAGAAGCCACACTGTTCTCCACTGTACTAATTTACATTCCCACCAACAGTATATAAGAGATCCTCTTTCTCCACATCCTAGCCAACATTTTTTTTTTGTCTTTTGGATGATAGTCACCCTAATTGGGCTGAGATGATAATTTCATTGTGGTTTTAATTTGCATTTCCCTGATGATTAAGGCCGTTTAACATTTTTTCATATACTTATTGGTCATTTGTACATCTTCTTTTGAGAATTGTTTGTTCAGATCATTTGTCCATTTTTAAATGGGACACATTACATATATATGAATTACATTTTCACAATGTACCCCATAAATATGTACAATTATTATGTGTCAATTAAAATTTAAAATCATTTTCAAAAAATAAGCTGCTTTTTAAAAATCTCATTTTTGGAATTTTCCATGTCTCTGGTAAAATAACCAAATATTTAGATCTTAACAAAGCTCCAACTTGTCTCAGGAATGACTGTACAGTACTTCACTGAATTGTAGCATACTACAGAATGTGTTGATCCGGTGCTGAGCCATTAGTTGGTGAACATTTGATGAACACTCATATACAAGGTACCATACCAATACAACATATAAGCAAAAATACTAGAAAGGGGGACTAATCCTACCAGCGTCCACAAATACAAGAAGATTTATTTGGGTAGAAGGACAAACAACTTTACTTTAAATTTCCTTACCCTAAAATCATTCCATGATCATAAATAAGTGAAAATATGAGTTATTTTATAAGAAAGGCACAACAGGCCGGGTGTGGTGGTGCACACTTGTAATCCCAGTACTTGGGAGGCGGAGACCGGAGGATCTGGGTTCGCAGCCAGCCTCCGCTACTTAGTGAGGCCCTCAGCAACTTTGTGAGACCCGGTTTCAAAATAAAGTATAGAAAATAGGGCCAGAGGCGTAGCTCGGAGGTAAAACGCCCTAGGGTTCAATCCCCAGTACAGCAAAAAAAAAAAAAAAAAAAGAAAGAAAGGCACAACAGAATTGGAAAGCTTTTCCATAAAGAGACTTGATATGGAACATATTGATCTTAAGTCCTGAGAGTCAATAGAGATCTTTATAAACACTGAGCTGCCTTTCTCAGGGATATTTTGAGAACTCTTTGTAGCAAATGACTCTGCTTCTGACCTTTAGTAATTGGCTTAAAGGGACTAGATGTTGCCAGCATTTTTCTCCTTCACCTTTAAGCATCTGCAGAAAATCTGGCTTCCATGCAGACCAAATAATTGTGAATTTAAAGCAAGGTTAATAAGTATGTAAGTTCAACATATCTGGTGGGGAAATTTTATTAACAACCTTGAAGTAAAAAATACCAGTTCCTATGGCTACAATCAGATCTAACTGCAGTCTATAATGTTGTATTCTTCTCCGATATTTTCCCCAAAAGACTTAGAGATCATTTTTTTCAAATATTTTGGAATAAAACTGTTTTACTCATTTAAGAGAAAATCTATCTCTAACCAAAAAAAAAAAAAATCCTTCATGTGTGCTTTCTTCTCTGTCAGATCCAGCTAGGAGAAGTATTGTCAAGTCTGTGATGGGGGGGCATAATGACTTTTCTCTCTTACCCTCATCTTAGTCCATTTTCTATTACTGTAACAGAATATCAAGATTGGGTAATTTACAAAGAAGAGGAGTTTATTTGGAGTTTATTTGGTTTATCAGAGGCTGGAAAGCCCAAGAGCGTGGCACCAGCGTCTGGTGGGCATCTGGTGAGGGCCTTCTCGCTGTGTCATAACATGGTGGAGGGCATCACATGGCCAGACAGAGCAAATGCGCTAGCACGGCTCTCTCCTCCTCTTCTTATAAAGCCACGATACCATCACAGGGATCCCATCTTTATGATTTCATCCAATCCTAGTCACTTTCCAAAGGTCCCACCTCCAAATACCAGGAGCACATGAATTTGGAGGTTACGTTTCCAACAGGTGAACTCTGGGAGGCCCATTCAAACCACAGTACCCCCTTCCTGCTAGCAATGGCATTCCAGTTTCCTTTTGGGGAACTTTCTGACTCACATCACTATATCCTCATCTTTGTCTCCAGAGATGAGCACATGGCCCTGTCCTGGTCAAATGGAACATCTCTGGCCTCAGGGACTAGGTCAAGGTTACTCTTGATCCAGTTTGAGGATTTCTAAATTGGTGGTCACTATCTTGCCCCTCATGGAAGAGTCTGCCAAGAATGAAGCTCACATGAAAGAAAGGAGAGCTAAGAAATGGAAAGAAATAGATGTTTGAAACCATATTTATGTATCTAGATCCAGCTAGAAGTGAAGCCCTGGTTTCTGTTGGCCAATACCCTTTACTCTGCCTACCTGCCAACTCTTTACTTCCTTGGTTACTCCCTACCCAGCTGTCAGGAGTCCACTGAGCACACCCGCCTTGCCAAACCTCCCTGCCTAGACTGCCCTTTACCTGTCCCCAGCCTGCCCAGGTAGTGTCTTGCCTCACTGGTCTTCTCCCAATAAGAACCTGCACACCACCCTCACCCTGCTCACTTCCCAACAGCATCCGTCACTCTCAGACATCTTCCCAAAGGCAGGTCTTGCCTCTAGCTTGCCCTGCCCACTCCACCAGGAACTAAACTTCCTTCTCTCACAAACCATGAATGTTTTAGTTTTGTAACCAATACATTTGTTTTTGCTTAAGGCAGTTCGAATTAGGTTTCTGTTGCTTGCAACCACAATAGCCCTTGATCTTCATTGGCTGCAGAACTTAGTTTTTTAAAGCAGATTGAGTTTTTCAAAAGAGGTAAGGACCCCTTATAGCCAAGTTTTTAATTACCTAGGCATTCAAGCCTGAAAGTATCAATTTTGTGCATCAAATATTTTGCACTAAAATATAATGAATATAAACATAAAGGTAACAAAACTGATTTCATACATGCCTCTGGTGATTTAAAAGAGCACCCTCCATGATGCCTCCTTATATTGAAATGGAGTTATTTAAATGAATGTTGTCAAGTGGCTATGAATCAGATGAGTGACTTTAGAGCAACATTTCCAGAGTTGTGCTTGAAGGACCACCTGCATTGGCAATATTCCTATGGGTTGGCAATATCAGGTTTAAAATTCAGATTCCATGGACTCACTCCAGGCCCGTTGAATCACAATACCTGAGGATTGGTCCTGAGAATATCAATTTTTGACAAAATACCAGGTAACTTCTAGGTACATAAGAGTTTATACATTATTGCTTTAAGTCAAGTTTTATGTACATATAATTTTCTTTTTGTTTTTCAGTTCACCTGCAAGTGTTACTGTCCTAATCCAAAGAAAAATTCTAAGAACATTTTATCATTTCAAAGATTTAGACAGAAAGAGTGCACCTGTAAAATGTGGTAAAGGTTCAGGTATGTATGAGTCAGCTTTGGCTAAGTTAGCTTGATAACAAATGACTCAAAATATTAATAGCTTATAACTTCAAATGTTTATTTCTTACTTATTTACATTTCCATCAGAGGACACTCCACAACTCTGGATTCCAGAACAAACTCTTCCTGAGATGTAGCTGGTCTTGTAGCAGAGCGTATAAAGAATAGGTCGTCAACAGCTGGCTCTTGAAGTGTCTGCTCAGAAATGACACAGGTTACCTACAGCCACCTTACATTGACCACAGCAGGTCAGATGACCACTCCTGTGTTCAGTGGAGTAGGAAGGATAATACGTCTACAGAAAAGGTGTAACAGGGAGGAGCAGCAAACGTTTAGAACAGAAATATAATCTACCACATAGGACATTTGATCAAGTATGTCAAGTGAAAATTAAGACGGGAATCTGTGGTCAGGTAAGCTTAGGACCTGCTACATATTTTACCCTTCTCTGGAGCTATGTTATGTAAACCAACAGAAAGACTGTCATAGTCCTGCAATGGGAAAAAAGAAAATTAAGATTGTTTAACCTCAGTCTTCAAGCTTTATTTCCATGGAATACTTTTCACAAACCA
The DNA here is from genome assembly GCA_004027185.1 of Glis glis. NCBI lineage: Eukaryota > Metazoa > Chordata > Mammalia > Rodentia > Gliridae > Glis > Glis glis. The sequence goes on from PVJS01025119.1 coordinate 24,687, forward strand.
CCTCAACACACCTCAATTTGAGCTCTCCTAGCCAAGCAAGTCATTTGCATAATAGGCAAAACAACACTTTTTCATCTACTATGATGCAGGTATGTTGGATATTCCCAGTGGAATATCCTGTAGTAAATTATGTGTAGCTTTGAGCTCTTAATATGTGAAAAAAAATTTGGTATTCTAATAAGCCTTCCTAAAAGCCTGGGGAACTCTATGCAAATGTCTTTAATATTATTCTAACTAGTTATAGGCAGTTGAAATTTAATAGTGTTAATGGAGAGCCGGAAGAGGTGAATCTAAAAAGCCAGTTCTTCCAGGTAGGGGAGTGTTCCAGAAAAGATTTTGCTTTTAGATCCTTTTTATTACCATGTTTGGAATTAGGCAATTCCTGTAAATTAAAGCAATGGACCTGAGTTTTTTTTTTATCCATTTATGAGAACCTGTGATTTTTAAATGTTCATAAGCACAAAAATACTCTGTATAGTCTATATAGACACCATTGGAGAAGCTAATTTTCTGCTTTTTCTCTACTAACACCCAAATGCATCCATGCACCTCCTGCACTGGATGCTCGTGGTGCACCATGTTTATGCTACTGTGTAAGTGCAGGCTCTTCATCGTCAATCTGGCTGGGTGTCAGCATGCCACAGGGTGGTTGTGATTACCTCCTGACTCTTCTAGGCTGTTCTTTTTTTTTTTTCTTTTTTCTTGTGGCACTGGAGATTGAACCCTGGGGCATTCTACCTCTGAGCTACACCCCCAGCCCTATTTTATTTTATTTACATGATCTAGCTAACTTATCAAGCACTGTCCTTGAACCTTTGATCCTTCCATCTCAGCCTCCCAAGCACTGGGATCACAGGTGTGCACTGCCACACCTGGCTTGATTCTTCCAGTTTTAAGTCATTGCTAGTGATCATCTTTTTGGAAACCCATTTTCTCTTCTCTGTCACCTTCCCCTCCTTTATCACTGCCTCTCAGTCAAAATTTCCCTGACTCCTATTTCCAGATCCACTCTTTTTTTTTTTTTTTGCGGTACCGGGGATTGAACCCAGGGGCATTCTACCTCCAAGCTACACCCCCGGTCCTATTTTTTATCCTTTATTCTGAAACCGGGTCTCACGAAGTTGCGGAGGCCTCACTTAGCTGAGGCTGGCTGCGAACCCGGATCCTCCGGTCTCAGCCTCCCAAGTACTGGGATTACAAGCATGCGCCACCACGCCTGGCCAGATCCACTCTTAAATCAATAATAGGTTTCCTCCAATTTTGCCCCTGACATTCTTCTCAACTCTCCTTATGTACCATGGTAGATGAATCCATTCTCTGGCCTTCTCTCCCCACCTCCCCCAGGATCTGTCTCCACCCCACATTGCCTCTGAGCTTCAAGGCCATATTCTAATTGCCTTTGGGTCAGCTCCACCTAGTGCATCACATCTGCCTGGAAATTAGTGTATTCCAAACACAACTCTTCATTTTCCTCCCTAAACTCACTCTTCTTGGATCCCCATTTCCATTAATGGATACACCACCCATTCTGCCTTTCAAGTTAAAAAATGGGGCATTATCTTTGGCCCCTCCATTTCGTGTCCCCTGAGCTCCACCTCATACCCACATTCAGCCTGCACAACCTCAGAAATAAGAGGCCTGAGACTTTCTTCTTCATCTTCTCACACCGCCTTTGTTCAGAGGGTAACGCTGTTTGCGTGATAGTGAGGAGATTGCTTGGGGTGGAGTTCTGATTCTCCCACTCATGGTATGGCTTCACCAAGTTAGTTAAACTATCTGTGCCTCAATTTCCCCATCTATTAAAAAAGGAATCATTACAATATCTACCACATGAGGTTGTTGATAGGATTAATTTTATAAACATATGCAAAATGTCTGGTATATACTATGTGCACAATAAGGGATAGTTACTAATATGACAACAACTTTTAGCTGATTTTGCTAATATTAGTCTTTTTCATTCTTTTTTTTTTTTTTGCGGTACCGGGGATTGAACCCAGAGGCATTCTATCTCCAAGCTACACCCCCAGCCCTATTTTTTATCCTTTATTTTGAAATCGGGTCTCACAAAGTTGAAGTTGCAGAGGGCCTCACTGAGTAGCTGAGGCTGGCCGCAAACCCGGATCCTCAGGTCTCTGCCTCCCAAGTACTGGGATTACAAGCGTGCGCCACCACGCCCGGCTTTTTCATTCTTATTAAAAAATATCTTGTAAAGAAACAAACACAATCATATCACTCCTTAGCTTCCACTGGCTTTTTAAAACCTTAAGTTCAACTTTTTTACCAGAACATTTAAGAGCCTTCAAATATCGGTTCCAAAGCTACCTTTCTAGCTTATTCTTGGCTGACTGTTCTCTGACCACTAAGTCTGCACTCTGGGCCACAATAAACTCCTCGGCATTGCTCAAACATTCTGGGCCCTTTCCTAGCTCTGCCTTTCCGTTTACTACATCTGTGTTAGTCAGCTTTCCTAAGGTATGCTGCTATAACAACATTCCCCATGTCTCAGTGGTTTTTAACAAACCAGGCTCACTTCTTACTTGTATTACATGTTAGCTGCAGGTTGGCCTCAGCTCTACTCCAAGAGTCTTTATTCTGGGAGCAAAGCTGAGCAGTCCCTTTTTGGAAATGGTTTTCTCCCATGGCAGAGGGAAAAGAGTAACATTGGAATGTCATGATAGATCTTAAAGGATTTGCTCAGAAGTGGCACAAAACACTTCTACTAACATTTTATTGGCCTAAGCAAGTCACATGACCAACCCTGACCTTAGTTGGGGCAGGAAAATATAAACCTATCATATAGAGATGGAACAAACAATGAGTAATAATAATATAATTGTCCTCAATAATATAATTCCCTGTCTTTTAAATGCCATCACATATCCATCCCTTCTGCTCCCCAGTCTTCAGAACCTCTGAAGCTTCCTTCTCGGCCCCTTTGTAAGGTCTTCCTGTTGCCACTAGGCAGTTAGCTCATGTCTCTGCATTCTCTCAGGACTCTGGCCCCACATCTAATAAAGTGCTTGTCACACTCAACTAAGAATATCTGTTTACATCTCTCTTGTGGGTAAGGATCACTTCTTGATTCCTGCCTCCCTGGTTCTAAGCATCTCAGAACATGTTGTCAGAATGAACGAACAAGGCAGTTTATTGCTTCGCCATTTACCAGGCAAGGATGGGAAGGTTTTTCTGAATAAGCAGTGGTAGTGTCCAAGGACTAAATGTCCTTTGTTTAGGCAGAAAAGCAATATACAGGTGAATGCAAAAGCCAGGGATTTTTTCTTCCATGCACACCAAATACATACGTCATTTTTCTTTCTTTTTTTTTTTTGTGGTACTGGGGATCGAACCCATAGGCATTCTACCTCCGAGCTATACCCCCAGTTCTATTTTTCATTCTTTATTTTATTTTATTTTATTTTATTTTTTTTTGCGGTACCAGGGATTGAACGCAGGGGCGTTCTACCTCCGTGCTATGCCCCCGGCCCTATTTTTTATACTTTATTTTGAAACAGGGTCTCACGAAGTTGCGGA
>PVJS01025120.1:0-28115 GCA_004027185.1 Glis glis
CGCTCAATCCCCGGTACCGCAAAAAAAAAAAAAAAGAAAAAAGTCATCTTCTCCCCATCATGGTTGAACATACCACTTCTAATAATACGAGAATATGCAATGCAAACGGCCTACAAAGTGATACTACAATGTACAAAAGATACCGAATGTCATGAGCTCAATTAAAAAACTAAACTTCACAAGCACAGTCTCCAATAAATAAAAATCTAACAGCATTAAACACATTAGCAGATGACAAATGGCAGAGCTGGATATGTTAGGTAGAAAAACTTTACCAAATAAACCGACGTTTGATTCATTCTTGGTGCATTCTGAACATTCACGTGTAATTGTAATATAATCTCAATTTTGTTGAATATAAGACAAAATAAATGTGGTAATATTTTGTTTACTTTTCAAAGTAATTTCTCACCAAACCTTTGCCTTTTTTTACTATTCATTATGAAACCATTGTCCTTATTTTAAGTTGATTCATTTAAGGACATTTTATATGGTCCCACAAACAATTACCAGCCCTACCCTTCACAGAAGGATGGGTAGGAGCATGCCTTCAAGGGGAGGGAAAGAAAGATCTTTCAGCAAAGGAAAAGCATCATATACAAAGACAGAAAGAGAAAAGAATATATATATTAAGTGATTTTCAACCCTTGGATTCTTTGAGAATCCAGTGAAAGATATGGATACTATCTTCCAGAGAAACACAACTATGTGCAAACACACAAATATTGACCTACAACTTCAGGGTGTTCATGGACACCCAAGGTCCATTTATAAACTGCAGATTGAGAACCATAGGTTAGGGCCGGGCGTGGTGGCGCACGCTTGTAATCCCAGTACTTTGGGAGGCGGAGACCGGAGGATCCGGGTTCGCGGCCAGTCTCAGCTCGCTCTCTCTCTCTCTCTCTCTCTCTCTCTCTCCGTCTCTCTCTCTCTCTCTCTCTCTCTACCTACCTAGTGAGGCCCTCCGCAATTTCGTGAGACCTGGTTTCAAAATAAAGTATAAAAAAATAGGGCCGGGGGTGTAGCACGGAGGTAGAGCACCCCTGGGTTCAATCCCCAGTACCGCAAAAAAAAAAAAAGAGAACCATAGGTTAGGGCTTGTCCAGTACTCTGGTGTTACTAAGGAAAAGACCGTGTGCATTAAAAATACCCTAAAAGTATCGCATATTTGTTCAAAAAGTATTTCTTTCACACCTACTATACTCCAGGCACTGTTCTTGGTCATAATTGATTGACCTCACTAGTGGCCCCAACTAATAGATTTCGTATGTCTACCCCTTTCTTGGTAACTTTGTAGTCTGCTCCATTCTGGTCTTGGGCTTGGCCATGTCACTTACTCAGGTCACATAGCAATCTTGACACGAGGGGAGCTTTGAGAAAGCACTTGTGTATTTCCACTTCCTCTCTCAGACACCTCACTACCACCCTACCATACCCATACACACACCATCACCACCGGGTTGTCTGGGCTAACTTGGAGGACAGAGGCCATAGGCAGCAAGTTGAGTCTTCCCAGCCAACCTCATCCTAAGCCAGCTAGTCCCTAATCAGCCCTCCTGCTGACATGATACATGATAGAGACAGAAGCTAGTCCAGGCGATATTGGCCAAATATGGCCAGACTGGAAGACTCATCTCTCTGACTTAAAGGTTCTCAAGAAATGATAAATGGTTATTGTTTTAAGCCACTAAGAAGTTGAGGATAGTTTGTGACACAGCCATAGATAACTAATACATAAGCAATGTATATACAGCAGTGAACAAAAAAAAGACAATATCCTTGTTCTTTCTAGCAAAGAAGAATAGATATGTGCAAAGAATAAAGGAAAATAGGGGCGTGGTGGCGCACGCTTGTAATCCCAGTACTTGGGAGGCGGAGACCGGAGGATCCGGGTTCACGGCCAGCCTCAGCTACTTAGTGAGCCCTCCACAACTTCGTAAGACCCAGTTTCAAAATAAAGGATAAAAAATAGGGCCAGGGGTGTAGCTTGGAGGTAGAACGCCCCTGGGTTCAATCCCCGGTACCGCAAAAAAAAAAAAAAAAGAATAAAAGAAAATAAAGCGGGAGACAGGTAAGATAAGACCAACTTTGAAAGACCAGAAAGGCCTTATGGAAGACCTTGGCCACATCTTAAGAGATAAAGAACAGCAACCGAGAGTGTTTGAGCAACAGACTAATATATAGAGAGATATTTATTCCAGAAAGATCGTTTAGCAGCTGCACAGAGGAGCAAGAGTTGTGCTATAATGACTAATTTGAAATGTGTTTTAATCATACCAGTGAGAAACTAAGGAAGCTTAAACTATGGAAATGGCAGTAAGACAGAGAGAAAGGGCGCAATTGAGAGAGAGAATGTTAAAGTTGAGAGTTGTTTTTATTTGAAGAGCAGAAAGAAAGGCAGAGCTTAGATGACTATAAACAGCTTGTTCATCTGTTTAGTGAATATTTACTAAGTACCCAATATATGTCAAGCCTGTTGTGCAGGTATTAGAGACTTAATAGTGAGCAAAACTGGCCAAGAGCCCTTCTTTTTCGGTACTGGGGATTAAACCCAGGGACATTCTACCTCTGAGCTACACCCCCACCTCCAGCCCTATTTTACTTTTTATTTGGAAATAGTTTCACTAAATTGCCAAGGATCTCCTCACTAAATTGCTGAAGCTGACCTTGTATCTCATCCTCCCAAGTACTGGGATTATAGGCGTGTGCTACCATGCCCAGCAAGAACCTTGTTTTCTAGAGTGTAGCAGTGAGGATAATTAATGACATAGGCACATAGATAAACATACAATTACAAATTGGGACAAGTGACATGAGAGACACTAATAGGAAAGTCCTAATAACAACAGAACAAGAGTCTTTAGTGAGAGATCCCTGAAGACGTGAAATCGGAGCTGAGACCTGATGGATGAGAAGGTATTAGCCAGACTCCAAGAGTCAGGGGATGAATACATCAGGCAAAGAAAACAATTTTTATGAACACTTTGGGGCAAGAAAGGCTTCCAAAAAATGTAAATGAAGATGTAAGGAAATGACTAAAAGGAAGAGTGGACAATATGGATGAGAGATGTCAGCAGGGACTGACTCGGGCAGGGCTTGTGGTCCCTATTAAGGAATTAAGATAAAAATTCAAAATGCATTGGGAAGTGACAAAAGAGCTTCAAGCAGATATTTTGCCTGACCACTTAACAGACAGAGGTAGCACTCCAGGTGACTGACAGTAGGAACAGCAGGAGGCGGCAAGCTCATTGTGGGAAGGACTTCAGGGTTTAAGATGCCTGGACACCACATTTGGACATTGTTACCATTTGGATATGGAATGTCACCCAGAAAAGCAGAAAAAAAACTCCTGTGTTGGCAATGCAGAAATGTTCAGAGGTGAAATAATTGAATCAGAGATCTAATTAATCCTCATCAGAGGATTATTCCACAGATGAATTAATCATTTGAATGAATTTACTGGGTGGTAACTGTAAGCAGGTAAGGTGTAGCTGGAGGAGGCAGGTCACTGCAGGTGGGGCCTTGGGGACTATATCTGTTCCTGGTCCCTTCCTCTCCCACCTCCCCTTTCCCAACTGCAGTGAGCCTGAAGCTTTCCTCAATCACACTCTGCCTCCATGATGTTTCTACCTTGGAGTCAGACAACCTCTGAAACCATGAGCCAAATAAGTGTTTCCTCCTCTAAGTTGTTCTTGTCAGATATCTTGGTTACAGTGATGAAAAAGCTGACTAATACAGACATGCCAGGAAGCAAATTGATATGGAGGTCTAGAGGTGGTCAAGGAGGTCTAACCTGAGAGCAGTAGCTTGGCAGTCATCAGTCAGGAGGATGTAGTTGAAACCATGCTTACAGATGCAATCCCCCAAAGAGAACATATAGATGAGATGAGAAACCCGCAAATGGAAAGTCCTAGAAGAGCTGAGAAAGAGACTGCAGCCTTCCCAAATGACTCAGGCTGGAATATTATTACCAGATCCCCAAGCAGTAACAAGAGGAAATTACGGATGGAAATGAATAGTCCAAGAGGACATTTTTATGGCAACGGAATGTTTATTTCTATGCCTTCTTCATGTCAGGTTAATATTGCTAATGAACTTGACTTGTAACATGTTGCGAATTCAGTAATAAAATAAAAACACTAACTTGATCTTTAAAGGAAAATTTGAGCTGGTCAAAATAACCTTTTGTCCTTACAAACAAAACAAAGTCTTGGGATTGCACAACTGAGCACAAGACCAGCCAGTGTTAAATAATTTCATGTGGTACCACCCTCTGCCCCCCCCCACTGTAGCCCTACTTAATATATCAAATTGATGTAGTAGAGTTTGAGTAAGAACAAGAAATGAAATAGGATTCGGGTGGTTCAGGATCAAGTTACTGCCCTCAGTATCATTGACAGGTGTTGAGACCTGAGCTAAATCATTTTCCTCTGCAACTCAGTTTTGTCATGCATGAAATTAGAAAAGTAGGTTTGATTATGCTTCAAATTTCTTACAGTGTTCTATAAAAAGGCAGGCTATTAAGCAACAAATTCTCAATGAACTTCAATAATGTCCCAAACATACACATATCTCATCTAATACAAACAGTATCCCTATGACCCAAGTACTGTTGCCAGTTTAAGAGATGGGAAAACTAAAAGTCATGTTATAGTGGAATCAACTTAGACTTTGGCGTCAGAGAAACCTGGATGTTGGTAGGTGCTAATACATACTATGCAACTGTCAATTTATTGCCTCTCAGCACTGTCACCCTTCATTGCCCTGCTTTGTGAAGCAGGGGCTGGACCCTGTGAACATCTCTCCTTTGCCAGCAAGTGTAATGTTAAATTCTGTCAGTAGAGGGCACTAGAGGGCACTACAGAAGAAGAGGTCTTTTCTTCCTGGTTCCACCTGCTTGCTTTCTTCCTGCTCTTGTAATGAACAGCAACCAGCAAGTAAAGGATGCGAAGTGGCGCTCACACCTCTGCATCCCCAGCAGCTGCTGTTCCTCAGGAAGTCTTAGTCACACCTCCAGAGGGCAAATCCCTAGAGACTTTCATCAGCACCCAGGGACCGTTTTCCCACTTGTGGCATCTCTGCAAAGCTTTCCATCACCCCCTCCAGTGAGGTCCAGTGAGCTCTGGATCCGCCTCAAGGGGAGGCGGCAGGGTCATCTTGCAAATCTGTTCCTTCCTTGGGTCCTTGCCTCAACCCCATATATAGTGGTCGCGCCCTAAATCCTTTACTTCTGCATTCTTTAGAGTCATCTTTACCCTGTGGTAGTTCATCTTCCCTATTACTAGTTAACTCTTTATATTAAACTTTCCCTACTCAAATCACCGTGTGGTTTCTGTCTTCTGACTGGACCCTGGCTGATATGCTGAGAAAGCTTAGAGTCACTGAACTTTCTGAAAAATGGAAGTAACAATAGTAATACCTTTCTTGCCAAATTATCATAAAGAAAGATCAGAGCTGCTGCAATACACAGCGCTTGGATGGTGTTAGTGACAAGTGGCTTATAGATGGCTGAAGCCGTGTTACTTTTATGAATGTATCCAAGGTCACACAACTAGTAAATAATGAAGTGGCGTTGAAGGTGGACTGGATAACTCTGGAAACCACTCTTTCCAAGCTAAATGTCAAAACATCCACATCCTCAGAAGCAGGGGCCTTTTGCACGCAACCAGTGTGGAGGTTAAGAGCCTGGGTTTAGGAGCAATAAAGTCTGAATGCTGGTCAGTTTAGATCAGGATTTGTCAATCAGTAAGATCCCACTGATAATTACTATGAGCCACGCTTCCCAGGTGCTCAGCACAGTTCCTGGAACTTAGCAGTCAATACAAGTAGGCATTATTAGCATTGTTAGTGTATATGTTCGACAAGTTTGTTGAATGAATGAATGAATCAATCAATCAATATAGGAGGAAGTGCCTAATGATAGAGAAATTTGCTTTTAAAATGGTGGGAGCCAGAAAGCATGTCCAGTAACTGTTAAAAATGCCCTTCCCTTCCAAACAGCCCAAGGGCTAGCGGGTAGCAGCCCAAGAACCTCTAACTTCTCTCCCAGAAGACAAGCAGCTGCAAAAGCACTTGTTGCCAGGCAACCCAAGCAGGAGCACACAAACAGAGCAACTGGACCTTCTGAGGGCGAGATGAGACTCTGCTGAAGGATGCAGAAAGTGGCATCAGGGGAGGGGGCAGTGAACGAGGAAAGAGATCAGGAAATTTCTGAGCGGCAGCCATCCCACCTGGAGCTGACCCGGGGTGAGTACAGTGGTGACCACTGTCGGCCAGGCCCCCGCTGTCCCCACAGCACGCCAGCCCTGCATACTTGTCACTCATTTCTCACACCCCTGACAGGTGGTATTAAGTCTGATGGCTTCTACTCCGCATTGCTCTGAGCTGTGACTGAGGCTGGCTCTGTCACATCAGACAGGATGCTTCACCTCTCTGAGATGTTTTATAAAATAGAGATTGTAACAGTGCCTACCTCCAGAGGTAGAGGAGCAGAGACAGAATTCTTGAGGGAAGACATGGATGTCTAAACACAGTAAAAATTATCTCTGGATAACTGCTTTTTGTCAAATTAAAGAAAAAACAGTAGCTAATTTTTATTGAATACTTTGTGCCTGGCTAAGTATGTCACATGGAGTGATTTATTTACTCATTGAGCCTACCCCTATTAACAATATTCCTATAATGCCACTTATCTATAGAGTCCTTTTCAGTTAAAAGCAAATTTCTACATCTATAATTTTGTCCTCACAATAATTCTAAGAGGTGAAAGTTTTTATTAGCCCAAACTTACGGATGTGGAAACAAGCCCAGGGAGGTGAGGTGACCTGCTTACGGCAAAAAGATATAGTGACAGAACCAGAGGGCCCAGATTTCAGTCTCGGGGCTGGTGCTTTTCAACCACAGGACTCTTTTCCCTGCTCTTGAGCTGTGCCACCCCACTCTCTTCCCACAGATTTCTGCTCCACTCCCTCCTCCCAGCCCCTCTTGGATATCACCCTTCCTCGGTGGGCAGGCTCTGCCACCAACCAGCTGAAGAGAGAGAGTTACTTACTGGGGATTGAACCCAGGGGCATTCTACCTCCATGTTACACCCCCAGCCCTTTATATTTTTATTTTGAAACAGTGTCTTACTAAGTTCCTGAGGACCTCACTAAGTTGCTGACGCTGGCCTTGAACCTGCGATCCTCCTGTCTCAACCTCCCAAGTACTGGGATTACAGGCATGCACCACCACGCCAGGCTCAGCTGCAGCATCTAAAAAAAAATCACTTCTGCTCTTTGACTTCAGTAACTTCATCTGTAAAACAAGGAGAGAGATGATACTAAATAATTTTGAAGGACCTTTTGACAGTAAATGATCCGAATAGCAAACTGCTGATAAACTCATTTGTACTAAGGTATGACTGATTCACAAGGAGATTTGCTCTGTCATCCCATCGAAAAATTGCTTTAAACCAGGTTCAGTGGCCCACACCTGTGATCCCAGAACTTGGGAGGCTGAGAAAGGAGGAACACAGGTTCAAGGCCAGCCTCAGCAACTTAGCGAGACCCTCAACAATTTAGGGAGAGCCTGATTCAAAATTTTAAAAATAAATAAATAAGAAGGGCAGTGTGTGTAGCTCGGAGGTAGAATGCCCCTGGATTCAATCCCTAGCAGCCCCCACCCCCCAAAAAAGAGAGAAAGACTACTTGCTCTAAACAAGAGATGGCCGAAATGAGTATTACTTAGCCAAAGGAATGACTTTATAATTATAGAATGAAAGGTGCCTGGAGCTATCTCACTACAGTTTTCAGACAATTTGATAGAAGAGGATTCTTGGAACTTTTCAGATCTACCCTGCCCCTGTATTCCCATGAGACTCTGGGACTCTCTCTCTCTCTCTCTCTCTCTCTCTCTCTCTTTTGTCAGCTTTTTCATCACTGTGACCAAAATACCCAACATGAACAACTTAGAAAAGGAAAGGTTCATTTGGGCTCAGAGTTAGAGCGGTTCAGTCCATAGTTGCTGGCTTCAAGGCAGAGACATCACGGCAGCAACAGGGTGAGGTAGAGAAAAATCTTCAACTTATTGGCTGCTGGATGCAGAGACAGCAACAGAAAGTGGCTGGAGACAAATATATATAGTCCTCAAGGCCACACCCCAGTGACTCACATCTCCAGCCATGCCCCACCTCTGAACCTCGGGGACCATGCCTTCAACACATGAGCCTGTGGGGGACATTCCAGAGTCAAACCCTAACCCCCTCTTACATACAGCTGCTATGCATAAGTCCACAGAGCCCAGGTCCATCCAGGCTTAAGAATCTCCTAAACCACCTACGGTTTACATAAAACTCCTCACCTGCTCCTGACCCTCTTCCAGCTTTATCTATCACTTGTCTTCATATTTTCTCTCAAGCCAAAAGGAGTTCCCACTCCTGTTCAAACATGCCCTGGCTTTCCCCATCTCTTCATTCTGACCACATACCATCCTCCTCTGTAGTTAAATTCTCTTCCTTTTCCTCTTTCCCTTCCCTTCCTTCTACTGTCCAGTTCCAACCTACCCACAAGGGCCCACTCATATCCACCACTCTTCTGAACACTCTTTCAATCTGTATCCTTAACTGTTCACCCCTCCCCACAAGCCTTGGAGTGCTAACCTCATACATCTGATGACCCTCATCTCATTAGCATATGTGATCATCTTCTTTAGAAGGCAAGACCCTTGAGGACAAGGTCCAGCTTGTCTTGACTTTGTGTAGAAAGTGTATCTTGTAGATTCGTAGTATGTGCCTGATGGACTGGATTGAATAACCCTATAAACACCAATGGGCTTCTGAAGTAGGCAACATAAAGAGTCATGTGCACCCAAAAGTAGATTGGAGCCATCTCCCAGCCTCTTGAGTCCATTTAGAGGCCATGGAAAGGCACTGCCCAGGTCTCCATCAGGGAGCCCAGCCTGAGGGAGCACAGGTGACCATCACCTCTCCTCTGGATCCACCAGCACAAGTGCACCAGGCCCAGCATCTCTTGCAGGTCCAATAAGGGCTGCAGTGGGAACACTAATGACATCCCACCCCTACCAGATGCAGGAGCTCCTCCATCCGGGACTGTGACACCAGCCCAGCCCAAAGCTTTCTCAGAAGATGCCACAGTCTGAGACCTTCCTGCCCAATCCTCCTTCCATCCCTCTCCACTTTCCCAGGTGATAGAACATATCGTGGCTGTAGGCTTGCCCTGCCGGGCCCTGCTCTCTCCCCTGCATCCTGCAGGAATGTTTCCCCCTATCAGTCTCTGCTTCTCAGAGGATCTGAGCTAGCACTTCCCCTTCGCTGCACATGAGTTCGTAGATGGTCAGCACGTGAAGACTCTGTGGTACTACTGTGTGACCCCCAAGCCCACAGGTAACAGAGCCACATGCTTCCCCTACCTCGCCTGGCCCTGGCTTTCGTACTTTGAGTTTAAGTCCTTGCCCTACCACAGAATGACTGTGTGGTTCCAGGCAAGTTACTTAATCTCTCTGGCCTTCATGTCCACCCTTGTGAGAGGAGAACACATCTGCTTGGCAGGGTTTGCTGTAAGAATGACAAAGGGTTTACCTAAAACACTTAGCACGTTGCCTGGCCAGTGAGAGGTCATGAATTAATGTCTCATCTCTGTCTTCCTGCAAAATTATGGTAGTACCTTCAAAGACTAAAATGAGCCCACACGTAACAGCCCAAGCCCAGGATATCAGATTTGGAAAAGGCCAGGAGCAAAGCTTTTTCAAATGTAGTTTTTTTATATAAATAAAAATAATGTCCTCCTTCCTACCACGGGGGTCAGCATATGGAACTCATTTCCCTGAGAGGTGGTGCAGACTGAAGCCATAAGCAGGTTCAAGTTGAGTTGAGATCGCTGCATGGATGATGAGCCAGAAGGGGGCATTACGAAAGAGTAACAGCACCTCTTGTTTATCCCGCACTTTACAAAAGCTTGCCCCCCGCCCCATTATTTCATTCGATCCTCATGCCACCCTCATGGGTAGGCAATCTAGTCAAGGCTGCCAGCTGCATTTGACAGAGACCCAGAGAGGGAGCATGCATCCCATGCCCACAGTGATGGCCGGGGCTCAGAGAGACCCAGGCCAGCTAACTGGCCCCAGTACCCATCCAGAGGGACAGAGGAGGGGACAGCTCATTAATAATAACAGAATACTCATTCGCCAGCAGGGCTGAACAAGGGTGAAATGAGAAAGACAGCCAGAACACAGATTGTAAGAAAGCAACCAAGCACAGGACAAGTGTCCCCATAAATTTTGCACCCCAGCCCTGGCCCTGTTTACTAGGCTCTGTTCTAAACATTTAATGCATATTAACCTATCTAATCCTCACCACGAACCATAAGTTAGGCATCATAAGTTAGGTGCCATCACCTTTTACAGACATAGACAACAAAGGCGCTCCTTCATAGATGTGGAAAAGAGGGGGGAAGTCGATTGCTCAAGGTCTCGTAGGAAGAGCCCACACTCACCTCTGACCCTCGCTGTCTCTAGGGCTCACCAGCAGGGTCCTTCCAAGAAAAGTTAATGAGTACAACTACAGTAGAAAGGACTGGACAGTCAATGTGTCCCTGAGAGATATGCATTTGGCTCTTATTATTCACAGGAGTTATGTTCTATAAAGTCATCATGAACACTACATTTGTGACTACACCAAAGACTTTTATAGGGAGGAAAAGAAGCTGGGAGGAAGGATACACGCTGAGCATGGTCTTCATCATCGGGGCAGGCGTCTCCCTTTTTTAACCCCCTCTGGTCAAACATCACAATGGACCTCAACCTCCTGCAGCTAGTTCCTGTATTTTCTTAAAACAGACATATCACTTTCCTGCAAGCTAAATTTCATAGCAATTTAAATGTTTTGTGTTAGTTGGTGCAGAAAACTAAAGACTAAGGAGGAGCATTGCAAAGGTCTCCAGATGTTCTGGGTTCTGTAAACCTAAAGAAAGATTGTTTGGCCGTTAACATTTTAACCATTTAGATGAGACTTCTCTTTAGAATTTAGAATACCAGGCAAAAAAAAGCATAATTCTTCAAAAGAATTAGGGAGGGGACGTGAAAGTAATTCTGCCAAGGACAATTCCCAAAGGAACAGCCACTGTTACATCCTTTTTTCAACCTTAGCTAGGAATGCGTGTGTCAGGTGATTCAAATTTTTCACCACCCTGTACATACCACAGTGATTGCAAAAACACAATGAGGGCTGGGGTGTGACTCAGTGGTAGAGTGCTTGCCCATCATGCATAAAGCCCTGGATTCAATTCCCAGTAACACACACACACACACACACACACACACACACACACACACCACACACACACACACACAGAGCACCATAGGTATTGATTTTTGTTTTACAAATAAATTTTAGGCAAATTCACAAGAAGAGAATCCACAAAGAATGAGGATCTACTGTCTATATAAATATGTAACACACAATTATTATATTCAGTGCATAAATATTTTTAAAAGCCCAGTGATTTGCTCACAGCCATGTAGCTCATAAGTGGCTACACCAACCCAGGAATATTTCTCCCAGATTTCCCTCCACCAAAGGGAAGCACATAGTAGGGCGTAGTGGCGTATGCCTGTAATCCCAGTTCTTGGGAGACCGAGAAAGGAGGATCACAGGTTCAAGACCAGCTTTGGCAAGTCAGCAAGACTCTCAGCAACCTAGCAAGACCCTGTTTTAAAACAAAAATTTAAAAGGTCTGTCTGGGGATGTAGCTCAGAGGTAGAATGTTCCTGGGTCCAATTCCTGGGACCATACAAAAAAAGGTGGGGAGCATGTTTGAATCTTCCCTAGATTCTCCTTTCATGAACCCCAAAGAACTTGGGCAATGTCACCCAGAAGATCAGGTTTGAGAGCCAGCCTGACTTTCAGTTTTCCCTTCTGTACAGTGGAGGTGGCAGGTCCTGCTTGGCAGGAATGTTGTCAAATGAGCTAACAAAGCCAGGCGTGGTGGCACACACTAGTAATCCCAGTACTTGGGAGGCTGAGACAGGAGGATCGCAGGTTTGTGGCTAGCCTCAGCTACTTAGTGAGGCCCTCCACAACTTAGTGAGACCCTGTTTCAAAATAAAGGATAAAAAATAGGGCTGGGGGTGTAGAATGCCCCTGGGTTCAATCCCCAGTACTACACACACACACACAAAAAAAAAAATGAGCCAACAAACCTGCAAGTGCTTGAAATGTGAGTCTTTGCTTCCCCCTGAAAACAGGCCTTTCCCATTAAGGCTAATGCTTCTATTCCGGTGCTGTCCCACTGAGCAGAGTGGGATAGGCCAGGTCCTGCCCCAGCTGGAACTGAGAGCCCTTCACTCACAGGGCGGGGGCCACAAGAGGAGCAAGCCTGCACGCTCCGGAAAAGGATGCACTGGCTCTCTCAAGTGGACAGTAATCCCTCCCAGACCCTCGCCTTTCTCCAGCCAAAGCACGGCCCAAGTCTTATTTTTAGAAACACAAATTTTCTCTCCCCTTTCTTCCCAGGGTCCAACAGTGAAAAGGCCCTTTGGAAAGGCCTCGCGCTGTGAATTTAGGCAGCACTGAGTCCCAATGCCAATGCCACAGTGAGTACGTGACCCCCACTCACCCGCTCTGACTCTCAGCTCTCTCATCATGAAAGGCAAGGAGGGAAGGAATCTGCCTCATTGGATTGGTTAAAGAAGTAAATGAATTTTGTCGAATGGATAAATGTTGGAGAGGGTGTGGGGGAAATAGGAACCCTTGTGCACTGTTGGTGAGATTGGAAAGTAGTACAGCCGCTATAGAAATCAGTATGGAGGTTCCTTAAAAGACTGAGAACGGGCCGGGCGTGGTGGCGCACGCTTGTAATCCCAGTACTTTGGGAGGCAGAGACCAGAGGATCCGGGTTCGTGGCCAGCCTCAGCTCTCTCTCTCTCTCTCTCCCCCTGTCTCTCTCTCTCTCCTTAGTGAGGCCCTCCGCAACTTCGTGAGACCTGGTTTCAAAATAAAGGATAAAAAATAGGACCAGGGGTGTAGCGCGAAGGTAGAACACCCCTGGGTTCAATATCCGGTACCAAAAAAAAAAAAAAAAAAAGACTGAGAATGGAGCCACCCTATGACCCAGCCATACCACTCTTGGGGATCTTCCCAAAGGAACTGAAGTCAGATTACGATAGGAATACCTGTATTTCCATGTTTTTAGCAGCACAATTCACAATAGCCAAACTATGGAACCAGCCTAGGTGTCCATCAACAGATGAATGGATTACAAAATTTTGATATATACACACAATGGAATTTTACTCAGTCATAAAAAAGAACACAATTATGTCATTACCAGGAAAATGGATGGAACTCGAGAATGTTATGCTAAGTGAGATCAGCCAGTCACAGAAAGTAAAGGGTCATATGTTTTCACTCATATGTGGAAACAAAGAGGACCTCAGATAAATGCGGGGAGATGCTAGTAGAATGGTGGAAGGGGACTTGGGGAGGGAGGTGGCGAAGTGAAAGGGAAGATCTGATGATGGAAACAATTCAAATAATCCTTTATTTATATATGAAGCTATCCATATCAATGTTAATATCATCTATAGGGAGGAGGAGGGAATGGGGTGGGACCCAGAGGGAAACAAAAGTGCTGTGTGCACGTACGTTTCTATCACTCTGAATCTCACAGGGACATATAATTGCAATGCACCAATAAAAAAAGAAAAAAGAATTAAATGAGTGAAAGTGCTCTGCACTTTGCTACTCCAGTGTGTCCTGGGAGCCACAACGTAGGCGTCACTTTTTTAGAAATGCAGCCACTCAGGCCCTCCCAGGTCTACTGAATCAGAATCAGCCTTGTAAGGAGACCCAGCCATACATAAGCATGTGCAGCACCGCCATGGCCCTGCCCAGCACATAGTAAATACCCAATAAATAGCTATTATTGTTATCATCATATGGGTCCAATCCTCAAATCATTTATAAGTGACTACTGTGCATATACCAACCACCAATGCAGGCTTGGAAGCATTTTGGAAAGGTAAGCAGTGCATTCAGGTAGTAGAGAGGGGAGAGTGCAACAACTTGAGGGACTCAGAGCATTTCACCTCAGTTCCCTTCATGTACTTTTTGCTTTAATAATTTCCCTCTTTCCTTTCATAAATGTTTAACCTTATTCTACACTGGCTGGGTTCTAGGCTGTTGTCAGCCCTGGGGAGAAACAGCTCAATAAAGACATGGTTCCCTTACTCAAGTACTTTACCGTCTATCATAGACACAGAAGCCAATACTCCATCAAAATTGTTATGGTACTGAGGTGGGAGCCCCCAGACCATGCATGGAATAGACATAAAGGAAGGATGGATGAGATAAAGGAAGGATGGATGAGAGCTCAGAAGACAAGATTGACTTAGGCCTTCCTTCCCAGGGCAGAGAAAACTTTCTCTCTCTCTCTCTCTCTCTCTCTCTCTCTCTGTTTTCCCATAGTTGGGTCTGAGTATATAAATTTATGTATTGCCCTTTCAGCTAATATTATTACATAATAATATTACATATTATTACATAATAATATTACATATTATTACATATATGTAACTTGTAAACAAATAGCACTCGGGATATGTGCTTTTATTTTTATCTCCTGATAGCCTTTAAAATGTATTCAATGGGGAAAATTCCTCCAGTATTCTCAGATGAAAACTATGAGAGTTCTCATGAGATCACCCTTATTGGATTTAAGAATAAATGTCCTACATTATTTTTGAATCACAAATGTAGTCTCAGTTCAATCATCAAAAGTCCCATTGAATAATTGGAGCCCCAACCTCCACTCTGCATAGCTAGGGGCCTGCTGACAGTAAGAAGCTTTCTTTGCCAGGGAGGAGGTAGGGGAAAGACATGGTCCTTCTTCCCTCCTCCACTTTATACTTCCACATTTCTTCACCCTCCCTGTTAATTGTGCTTCCTTACTCCACCAGAGTTGGAGAGAGAGGGTTGTCACCAGGGCAGTAACATTTAACTTCTATCAAAACTCAGATTGAGCCGGGTGTGGTGGCACACACCAGTACTTAGGAGGCTGAGACAGGAGGATCACAGGTTCACGGCCAGCCTCAGCTACTTAGTGAGGTCCTTCGCAACTTAGTGAGACCCTGTTTCAAAAATAAAAGAATAAAAGAATAGGACTGGGGGTGTAGCTCGGAGGTAGAATGCCCGTGGGTTCAATCCCCAGTACTGGGGGGAAAAAACCCTCAGATTGAGCAAGCACATACAGCCCCTGTGTTTTGTCTGTAACTTTTTTCCTACTGACTAGTAGCTTTTTGTATTTTTCCAATGTTTACAACTTTCAAAGAAGAACATATGGGATATTTTTCATTTATATTCGGGTAGATAATTAATGAGCTTAAGTTCTCTGTCATATATTTATCAGTTAGAATATTCTAGAAGGCTTTCAGTGATAGCTAATCTTTGTTCTCTGAGAGTGGAGTTGATTTTTGGAAATATTCAAAAGCACAATCTGATTACTTCAATGGCTAATCAGGTTTGAACCCTGGTATAAC
This sequence comes from Glis glis, assembly GCA_004027185.1. Taxonomy (NCBI): domain Eukaryota; kingdom Metazoa; phylum Chordata; class Mammalia; order Rodentia; family Gliridae; genus Glis; species Glis glis. Next base: position 15,532 of record PVJS01025120.1, read on the forward strand.
ATCATAATTTAAGTGGTTCCATCAAAGAATGTTTACTCTCGAAGGGGAAATAAAGGCTTAGTCTCTCAGACACATCAGTCTGCTGGCTCCCTTCCTGGCTCCTCTCCAAGTTGACATCTGGCTCTAAGAGGAGAGAGGTGGAGCTAAGCGAGTTCGTGGCAGGTGGAGAGTCGTGGTTCTGGGGCCACTCTGGCTGTTCCGTCAAGGTTGAGTGGAGACCCCTGAGCCACCTGCCTGCTGCTGCCTTAATGGGATTCACAGCCAAAGTATGCATTTGTATGAGAGTAGCTCTTAGTCCAGGCTTTCCCCCATTAGCTGCCTGGATGGGCCCCCTCACATCAGTTCTCCCTGGCCCTTTGGATTTCTATGTTGGGTCTAGACTCCTTCCCATTTGCTAATCTCCAACTTGGCCTGCCCATGAGAGTCCACCATGAAGTCCTTGCTACAAGTTACCTTGACCCTGGCCAATCATGGCAATTCCCATTGGTAATCCTCTCCAGCTAAACTCCCAACATTTGGAGGGTTTATCTGCACCTCACAGGAAATAATTACAGCTCAAGAAAGTTAAACCTTGAGGTTTCCCTCTATCTGGCCACACCACACTGCCATGTGGGTGTGATCACAACTGCAGAATGCCAGTCTATTCAGCAGAATTTCAAATGGACAGGAGTCTCTTCTACCCTTGGTGATACCCAATTATCCAGTAGGCTCCCTACTTGCTGGGTCAAAGCTGGGAGAACACATAATCTAAATTTATTCTCTCCCTTTCTCTCTTTCTCTCTCTCTATCTCTATCTCTATCTCTATCTGTCCTCTCTCTCCTTATCTCATAGGGACCCAAAAGGTTGGATTTCACTGCATCATGTCCTCCATCTTTCACTCTGCTTCTTAGAGATGTCCTCATGGAGGACTAACATATTTTATCTGCACATCAGGAGAATGTGATGCATTCGTTCAATCAAGCTGCATTATTAAAATTCTAATGAGGATGATCGAAGGAAATTAGAAATCTTTGAAGAGGACACCTGGTTTGCAAGATTTTTTTTTCTTCTGAGTAATTCTATTTTATATGCCAATAGAGGAATACTAACTTGTTCTTTCTTTTTTAATCCCTTCTGTTATAAATCCTGGTCTTCTTCCAGGATGATGAATGTCCCCAGCCCCCTACAGCAAAGATCAAGAAAGGAAGGAAGCAGAAGAGAAATTAATTGGGTCAAAATTTTACCTTCATTAAGCCATGATGATTAGCTGTAATTATAATTGTCCTTTCCTTTCTTCTTGCAATTTGCCTTAGAATTTCTCAACTATATGTTAAGCATAAGAATTAGTGTGAATGATGTAGGCCTTATTGGAATCCTAATTCCAGAAAACCAAGTGTAAAAAGACACTGTTTAGACAAAAAAAGGAAACTTGGTAATAGACAATACCAACAAAATTCGTGTTAGATGACATCAATAAATTTTGTCAGGTGTGATAATGGCTTTATGCCATTCACCTGCATTTTTTAATGTACATTTAAATATTGAGAACACAATAATGTGATGTCTATAATTTACCTTAAAATAGCTCAACAAAATAAAAGGCAGGGAGGCTGGTAGAGAGATGAACCAACAATGGCAAATACTGATGGTTACTAAAGCTAAGTGAAGGCTCCTGAGAGATTTTTCCACACACAATTAATTTCTCTGTGTGATGGAAACTTCCAAAATAAAAAGGTTTTAAAACAAACTAGTATGGGGAATTATAAAACACAAAACACGTGTGCTGCACTTAACGGTCAGTTCAAGGGTGATCCTGATTATGTGCAATTTTCACTTTATGAGATCGTAACAGTGGCCACTCCTTTGGGAGTTGTCCTTGGCAGAGTTGCTTCCCCTCCCTCTGCCCAGCATTCTAAATTCGAAAGAAAAGCAGCACATATATGATTAAAATGTTAACTGCTAAATAATCTTTTTTTAGATTTACAGAACCCAGAACATCTGGTGACCTTCAGATAACATCAGAATGCGTAACACCTCTGTTCTTTAGTTCTATGCATCAACTAACACAAAGCGTGTAAATTGCTGTGAGGTTTAACTTTCAGAAAATGAATATGTTTATCTAAAGAATTACAAGAACCACCCCCAGGAGGCCAATGTCAATTGAGATATTCCAACAAGTTGGGGGGGACACCCTGGATGAGAAGGATCCCACTCAGCATGCCGTCTCCTTACTCCTTTACCTCCCTATAAAGGCCTTTATTATCTGATTTCCCCAAGATGGAGTTTTGAGGGTGATAGCCCCACTATCTTCTCAGGGGTGGCCCTTGAATAAACCTGAGTTCCTTCCCACCAGCTCTAGTCTCCTGAGGATTGGCTTTTCAGTAGCAAGCAGGCACATCTGGGTCTGGTAACAAAGTCAGATGTAACTCAACCCTATGCCCATGCCCATCTCACCATCCCTTTGTCAGCACCAACTATTCTCGGTTTCCCAATTCTGACTAACTTAAAAACAGGAAATAGCGCCTATTTGCTTTAATTTACATTTGGGAAGTTGTTTTGGTTGTGGGGTTTTTTGTTGTTGTTTTGTTTGTTTGTGTGGGTGGTCTTAGAGATTGAACCCAGAGGTATTCTATCACTGAACACACCCCCAGCTCTTTTATTTTATATTTTGAAACAGGGTCTCACTAAGTTGTGGAGGGCCTCACTCAGTTGCTGAGGCTGGCCTTGAACCTGTGTTCCTTCTGTTTCAGCTTCCCAAGTACTGGGATTACAGGTGTGTGCCACCATGCTCAGCATCAGTCCTCATTTTTAACTCCCAAGTCTTAAGAAATATTTAGGTCTGATTTTCTCCTAGGACTTATAAACAACCCCAAAAGGCCCCGCTCAAAGCTGGGCATGGTGGCACATGCCTGTCATTCCAGTACTTGGAGACTGAGACAGAAGGATCACAGGTTCACTGCCAGCCTCAGCAACTTAGTGAGACCCTGTTTCAAAAAAAAGGGGGCCTGGGGGTGTAGCTCAGAGGTAGAATTCCCCTGAGTTCGATCCCTAGTACCACACACACACACACACACACACGCGCGCGCGCGCGCACGCACACATGCACACACACACACACACACACACACGCGCGCGCACACACATAGGCCCTGCTCAACAAGAAAATACAAGTATCCCTTGCTAACAATGCCAGCTCATTAAAATAAGTGAGTGACCTCTCAAATTTGACAGGCATTACATTCCTTAGGATGATATTAACTATGCTGATGATGACAGGTATAACATATTTTGCACCATGTGTCAAATTTTCCAGAAAAGTGCTCCTTGCTACACAGAATGAACATGCAAACCCAACTGGTTGTAAAAACACCAGCTGCCTCTTAAACTCCAAGGCTAACTTCAGCCAGTACAAAAACTCATTGAAGTCCCCAGTTTTATCTTTTAAATGTATGTGACTTTTCTATTCTGTCCCACATTTATTGGTTACTTAAAACAAATGTTGTTTTAAGCCTTCTACATGTATTACTTGTTTAGGCACTTCTGTAGTGCCTGCTCCAGTCCATGCATGGAACCATGAGGCCACAGTGCCGCTAAGCACACCATCATGCTTCTCAACAAATGTTAGCTACCATCCCACAGCCTGACACGCTGGAACCCGCCTACTTTTTCCTTATAGACCAATGCCTTCCCTGAATGTGAGCCTGTAACCTGGGGCCCCAGACTCTCGCTCCCTCTCCCAGGAGGCCTGGAGGTAGTCTTCATGCCTCTGCTCCCTCCTCTCTCCACGCCAGCCTGGCCTGCTGGCAAAGTCTAGCCTGAGGTCCTCCCAGCAGCGCACCCCTCCACCAGATGCGGGTTTGCCCCAAGCCCACTGCAGGTGATTTGCAGGCCACCTCCCACTCCAGTAATTTCTGGAATCAAGACCAATTCTGTTACATCCCTCGGGTCCCTCAGCTAAAATAATGTCCCCAGGCCCCAGCAGGCTGCCAGTACAAATGAGGTCACATTAATAATTCAGATGTTACTGACTCAGAGCCCTTACCTGCTGGCAAAGGAGCAGCCTTCCTCGGATTCTCCCTGGGTTTTTCCGAGACGTCTCACAAACACTAAGTCCTGTCCTACCCTCAGTGCTGTCTGCCCCTTGTAAGCTTCGGGAGGAGGTTCCTCCCTACCGCCATTCCTGCCAGTAAGAATGGCATTTCCTTCCCAGAGCCCCAGAGCTGCACGCACCCAACACCCAAATTTCCTCCAGTTCTCACTGAAGCCCTGGATGCACGTACCCAGGATTCCACTCCTGACTGGGGAAGGGGACCTTCCCCCCAAACCTCTATCTTACTTTGCCTGCTGAGCCCCAAAGCATCCATGCTCAGAAGCCAAATCTCACAAAGGGTTTTGTGAAAACTGCATCTTCAGCCTGGCACTGGACCCCTCTATTCAGAAAAGCAAGACCTAAACTTCGGATTTGACCAGTAGTGTAGTCTCAGCCGACTGCTCCCTCCCACAGTTTCATCCTCCCCTCATCTTTGATTTCTGTGAACAAAATTTCCTCCTCAACAGCTCCCTTTCCCCACATACACATCCTGGGCACTAGAAGCTCAGCTGGCATGACCACGCTCCCCCCGTCAGCTAGACTCACCCATGATAACAGGTGTCCAATAAATGGCAGTGATTGTTAAGTGTGGATCCTGCATGTCATTTAACACCCACCTGTAAATCAGGAAGCACTATCCTAATTAAAGAAGTTGGGGTGCACAGAGATGTACCCTGGTCACCAGGTCAGAAAGAGAAGTATTGAGATGCAAGCCCAGTTGCCTGCATGCCCCATCCCCTGATCCGAAGCCCATGCTCTTCTCAGATTACCGCCCTGTCCATCCTGAGGGGTCTCCTCAGCCTCCATTCTGTGTCTTGGAATCAGGATAGTGATGGGAGAAAGCAGAAAAAAAATAACCTCCAGCCACGCTACGGGGATGGGTTTCCATCGGTCTGATGTTTCAGTCCTAATTGTCCTTGCAGTGTGGGAAATGTGTCTGGGTGGGAGCAGGGGACACACTTCTTGAATTTGTGTCTTGAGAAACTCAAAACAGCCTCTCTAAGGGCTGGGGGTATGATTTTTCTTGAGGGTTTCAAGGCCGCAGAGCATCCCAGAGGAGATCCTCATACCTTTATAGGCTGCTGAGTGAGAACCTGGTATACGAGGTTTATTTCAGTCAAGGAGAGGAAAGGGAAGAAGAAGGTGTGAGCGTGTCATATGAAGCCTAATGGCGTTGGGTTTCTTGTGGAAAGAGAATGTTTTGGCCGCTTGCCACCTGCTGCAGCACCAGACAGGGATCCCCTTACAGGAGGGTCAGCCAGTGTGGAACGTCAAAGCCGAATAGCTGCTCTCCCCCCAGGACTGCAGGCTCATGGGAGGCACCAGGGTACCTGCAGTCGGGCTTGCAGGAAGTCTCAGCTGGAATTCACCCACTCATCAAACACTGCTCATAATCATAGCACCATAATTACATACTTACCCTGTTGTAGCTACCATAATCATATCATCATGCAAGGCATGATCACCCCCGCTTTAATAATGAGAAACCAGCCTTAGAAAGATAAAGTGCCAAAGTCATGTGGCCAGTAAGTGTCAACCCCAGGGATCAAATCAGTTCTCTCTGGTTCTGAGTGTCCTTCACTACTACCGGCCCTGCTCTCAAGGAAGTCTCATTTTGGTGGGGACTCTTACCCATAAATGGACAAGTGTCACAGCACAATGGTGGGACAATAAAGTAGTGTCTCAGAGCTTGGATTATGAATTTGGATAGACCTAGAGTCACCACCCAGCTTTGTAACCTGCTAGCCATGTGGTTTGTTATTCAAAGTCTCTAAGTTTTCTCATCTATAACATGGAGATATCAACCTTACCATAGGGTTGGGTGAGGATTAAACAAGGTGTGACAATCACTTAACCCAGGACCTAGCATATAGTAGCAGCTCAATAAATGGGAGCTTCTGCGTCATGAACATGAAGCATGCGCTGAGGGGTGTATGAGAGAAATTGAACCCAAAGCCAGCCCCAGCAGTAATGGTTTCTGCACAGTTGGAGTGCCAGTGGGAAAGGCATCCTCTTTCCGGGGGTCAGTGGAGGTATATAAACACATAAGACCAAAGAGAACTGTTGCTCTTTCTACCTTTCGCCTCCTGGCTGGGAAGAGGGGACTCCAGGAGCCTAAGCCTCGCCAGGGGCCCAGAGCTGAGCAGGAAAGAGGGGGTGATGGTTCCCATCCAGGAAAAACTCTGGATGCGCTCCCATGCTCAGGTGCCTTGGGCTTACGTCCTCCCTCACTCCACTCCTAGTGTGTGGCCTGGGAAAGGAACTTCACCTTCCTGAGACTTAGTTTCCTTGTCTTTAAATTGTGAATGGTAGTGCCTGTCTCATTATTAAAAACCCACCTAGCATGGCAAACAGGAAGTGCTGGCAAGGCGGCGATGTGTTAGCTGCTCCACTTCACGTCCTCCTTCTCCCCGTCACTAAAGTCCTCTGAGCTCCAGGTAATTGAAGAACCCTTCAGTGTCCACCAAACTTGTTACGTCCATGTGGACACATTCATACACACAGAGAAAGAAGAATCAGGTTTAAAATCGTCTCAGCAGATTTTTCAGTTCTAAAAGGCATTCTAAAAATTAAGACAGTAAAAAGGATGTCAGAGCCAGGCATGTAGTCCCAATATCTCCAGAGACTGAGGCAGGAGAATCGCTCGAGCCTGGGAGTTCAAGGTCAGCCTGGGAAATATAGGAACACCCCATCCAAAGAAAATCTACAATGCCTAAAAATGATATCTGCTTAAAACTAGCTCTACACCCTGCTCTCAGAGCCAGCACTGTGAGCAGCATTGCTATGCAGATCTACGCATTGCCCTCTCTTCCCTACACCAACCCCCCAAAAAGAAAGCTCTTCCTCACAGCCTGGATGCTACCCAGTGAAAAGCACGGAGAACTCTTTCAGCCTGCCCAGGGAAAGCACGCCCTAGGTGCGTTTCCTTTCCAGTCTCTGGAGAGTCTGCGACAGTCACCATTGGAGAGTCCCAGGAGGTTCCAGGTTCGAGGTGTCAGATAAGGGGACAACAGGACACAACCTAATCAGCCAGGAGCCATGCAGCAGCCTGGATACAAGGCTTCCTGCACTCCCCTCACATCAACAAGAGGGGGCCTCCTTCACCTTCCCTGTGGGTTTTGGGGACTCACAAGACTGAACCTTGTATTTGCCTGGCATCTTCCCACCTGATTTCTTACCTTCGACCTGTCATACGTTCCCCGTCTTACAGATGAAGTCACTAAGCTCAGAAAGGAAATAAATCACTTGCCCTGACCACACAAATAGTGGCACACACACTGTCATAGACTCAAATCTCCCCATTCCTAACCCAGGGTTCATCTGCCCTTATCATGTGACAACAAAATAATAGTGATGACAATAATAATAGAACAAATGGAGATAAATGAAATGTAGCTAAGACTTGTCAGCCATCACATTTACTCTGACAACAACCCAAGGAGAAAGGATTAGCATCTGTGGGTGAGGAAACTGAGGTTCAGGGGTCAGGGGTCAGCAAGCCAGACACGGCCTGTTTGTGTCTTACTGGAGCACAGCCATGCTATTCACTTGCATGTTGTTGGTGGCTCCTTTTGTACAAAGACAGCAGAAGACAGTTGCAACAGAGAATGTAGGACCTCCCCCCCAAGGCCCCAAATATTTACTATCTGATTCTTTGATGGAAAGAAAATGTGCTGACCCCAGGTCCAAATGATTTAGAAAAGTCCCCACAGTTGTTAAGAGGCAGAACCAGGACTCCAGCACTGACCTAACTCCAGAGCCAGTACTTTGAATCACCTCCTTCCCCACACCCCCATTCAGTTACTCAGTGACTATTCATTGCTGTGGTGGTCTGAATTGAGTCCCCTCAAAAATTATATGTTGAAGTCCTAACCCCCAATACCTCAGAATATGACCGTATTTAGAGACAGGGTCTTACCAGGGGTCATTAAATCACAATGAGGTTTTTAGGGAGGGCCCTAGCCCAGTATCACTGATGCCCTTATAAACAGGAAATTTGGACAGCTACATGTACAGACATGTGAAGAGCCAGGGAGAAGACCAGCCTTCTATGAGCCAAGGAGAGGGGCCTCAGAGAGAACTAGCCCTGCCAACATCTTGACTTTGGACTTCCAGCCTCCGGAACTGTAGGATAAGTTTCTGTTGTTGAAGCCACCCATCTGTGCTCTTGATCATAGCAGCCCTAGCGAACTCATACCATTTCCTACTCAATGCCAGGCCCTGTTCTAGATGGTAAGGAAAGAGAACAGGGCCTGGCACACTGGCACTCAATAAACATTACTTATTAACATCATCGTCTAAGCAGTTTGCTTATTTAGAGACCTTGAATCCTCACAGACTGCCTACTAGCAGAGTACTCTTACTTCCCATTTTACAGACGGGGCATTCGAAGCCCAGAGAGGACGTGTACTTACCCTGGATCACACAGCTAAGAAGGGAGGAACAAGACATGACTCAGTTTCCAAGAGGGTTGTCCATGGCACAGTCCAACAGGGAACTGATTAGAAGCCATGGTGATGGCCACTGCCCCCTGACTGGTTTGATAGGGTCTGCCATCATGTCCAAGCAGTGGGCGGGGCCCATGAGCTGTGCTTGGGCAATCGCCATCGACACATAGCCACACCCTCCAGCACTGGCTCTGGTAACGCGAGGCCCACTGGACCCTGAATTACCAGCTCACCTGGGAAGGGCCTGGGTACCTCTGAGTGTCATTGTCACCCCACTTCCCACTTCCTGACTGTCTCCTCCAGCCTCATCAGGGCTCAGGCTGCTGGAAGATCTAGTGAGGTCATCTGTGAAGGTCACTTGCCTAGTACCTGGCCCCAATCCCACTCTGAACACACCATTTCCCTCATTCCTCACTTCCCATGGGGCCATTTATAAGAACACTGAGGAAAAGGGCCAGGAGGAATCCCCAGTGCATCAGAGGACAGGACCAGGGACATGCAGCCTTTAGGTTTTCCACAACTATTTACTGAGCCGTGAGCAAGACAGATGTGGCTCCTGTCCTCTGGGGCACACAAGCTAATGGGGGAGAGAAGAATATTAAGTAATTACAGGTACAATGTGAGTTACCAAACAGGAAGTTAAAGAACAAGTGAGTTTAAAACAGAGGACTTGCCTATGGTGGGGGGAGGGGAGCAATGAGGGAAGAAGACCTCTCTAAAGAAATGCCTTATAAATAGGAAAGCGGGTAAGATTAGCCAGCAAAAGGAAAGGGGAGTCTGCAAAGTGTGCAGTGCCTCTGTCCTTATCAACAATTAACCGTGTGACCTTGGACAGCTTCCTCCCCCTCTCTGGGCCTCTTACTTTCCCACCCATACAATATGGGGGTGGGGTGGTCGGGGTCCTATTAAGCTTCCCTCGAGCTCTACAAGCCTATGGCACCTTTGACATGAGAGAAAAATTGCTCCCACCTCTCTTTCGCATCCAGAAAAGTATACATTACACTATTCAAAAATTAAATTGGGAACATCTCTGTCCTTGGGGACATCCTGAGCCCTGAGGTCAGGCGTGGAGTCCTGTCCCACGTGTGCACCTCCATTGCCTGGTACAGAGCCCAGACACAGAGGGGACTCGGGGAGAGGGTGTTGAGTGGAATTTGATTGAAGGGATATTATAACTGAGGTGAGGCAGCCACCACCACCACCACCCCACACCTACACAAACACACAAGCACACGCATGGGTACATGCATGGATGTGTATGCTCATGCACTCACGTGTGTGCGTGCACACATTTCTGCTTCCTCAAGGAAATGCTTTCCGCACATTCTGACAGTGCCCTGCGGTTTAACTGTCCTAATCTGCCCCATCCATCTCCTTCTACCTGCCCATGTACCTAAAACCCTCCAATGTCCATTTCCCCCCAAGCCAGTCCCTACTCCCAGCACAAACCTGAAGACACACACCCCAAATAAGGTGCTTCCAAAGGCTGCTTGGACATCAGATGAGCACTTTGAAAGGGGCAGGCTCTGTGTCTCGTGGAATGGCTTGCTCAACAAGTCCACGTTCCTAGTACAGGGATTTGAACAAAACACCTGTTCATACAGATTGGCTGCATGACGCAGCAGAGAAGGAAATGGGGTCCCTCCACCTCAGGTTTTTGGTCTATATCTTTCAGGGACTTTGATTCACACAATGTTAAGTCAGAGGTATCAGAAGGTACTGTAACAGGAATCCTAAGAAAATGAAATGACTGTTATTAAGCCCCATTCCAACTTTCACACATAGTTGTGAACACGGCCCTGCAGGATGTGGGTTACCATCCCCATATTCATGTAAGGAAAAGTAATTGACATTTGGGAATCATGCAACCAGTGCTATTCTAAAGAGCTCATAATTCATCTCATTTTATATTTACTCTTTACCCCAAAGTGCCAGGTAGAGATTATTAACTCCATGTTAGAAAAACTGAGGCTTTGAGAAGAAAAATGATGTACCCAAGGTCCTGAGAAGTAACTAATCCTAATTCAAAAGCTAGGAATCATTCCAAAGCTCGTGCCTTTCACTCATTCCTCCATTCATTCTTTTTTTTTTTTTTTTTTTGGCGGTACTGGGGATTGAACGCAGGGGCGTTCTACCTCCACGCTACGCCCCTGGCCCTATTTTTTATACTTTATTTTGAAACCGGGTCTCACGAAGTTGCGGAGGGCCTCACTAAGTAGAGAGAGAGAGACAGGGAGAGAGAGAGAGAGAGCTGAGGCTGGCCGCGAACCCGGATCCTCCGGTCTCCGCCTCCCAAAGTACTGGGATTACAAGCGTGTGCCACCACACCCGGCCCTCCATTCATTCATTTAAAATGCAATGCCTGGTACATCCTGTCCCATCCCACCCCACAGCTTCCATAACCCTGTAAAATCCTGATGCAGGAAAGTAGAGTGGAGGAGGGAGAACAGGGCAGACACCTCCCCTCTCCATCCCAGGTCCCTCAGGCCAAAGCCTGCCCTGAACAAGAGAGAAAAATGAATTCCAAATTGGAAATGAGAATCAAGTTTTAAAGGACTAACCGGATATAAAATGCTCAGATCTGCGTAAAAGCATATCCCATCAAGCACATCTGAAGGTGATGATTAAAGGAAAGAGAAAACTGTTTCATGCTTATATCTCACCAAGACCAACCTATTCAGTGCACCAGTAATGAAAGCATGGGGCCCATTATAACAGGAGAGGCAGGGGGTCTAGGGAAGGATGGAGCGAAGGATGAAAGCCCAGCCCTGTGGGGTCACAGAAGACCTCCCAGAGGAGATTTGCAGGAAGAGCCGCCTTCCAGGCAGAGTCCTGGGATGAAACACAGAGCCACTCAATGTGGCCGCAGCAACCAGAGAAGTGGATGTTAAAAGACTGGAGCCGTGTGGGTAGGTATGAAAGACAGCCATTCCAAGGATGAAAGAGAGCCTTTGTGGGATTTTATGCAGGGAAGAAGCAATCTGATGTGCGTTTATAAAACATGATCTAAGCTGGGCACGGCGGCTCACTCATGTAATCCTAGTACTTGGGAGGCTGAGACAAGAGGATTGCAGGTCCAAGGCCAGAGTGTGGTAATAAGTTAGACCCTGTTTCAAAATAAAAACAAAAAATAGGGATAGGGATGCAGCTCAGAGGTAAAATGCCCCTAGGTTCAACCCTCAGTACCAAAATAATGTGTGTGTGTGTGCGTGTGTGTGTGTGTGTAACGATATTGTTATATGTGTGTGTATGTGTGTATATATTTACACACGTAAATCACCAGGCATGGTCCATTTACCTAGGCAAAGGTGATGAAGAAATACTCAGAAGTTACCAAAAGATACCTGGAAGATACTCAGAGGTACAAAGGAGAGGAATGAGTGATTGGTTGGATGGGCAATGAGGAAAACTCAGACCAAATGATGATCAGATTTCAACTTAAGAGCTCAAATAGAGGTTAGAATGTGTGAACCCCTCCCTCATGTACCAGTCTGACTCTTGCCTGCATAGAAAGCTAATGCTCCAATCCTCCCTCCCTCTTACCAAGAAATGCCCTGGCTCCCATGAAAAACAAAAAGAAATGAGGTGTGGCAGCACCTGCCTATAATCCTGGTACTTGGGAGGCTGAGACAGGAGGATCACAGGTTTGCAGCCAGCCTCAGCAACTTAGTGAGACCCTGTTTCAAAATAAAAAATAAAATAGGCCTGGGGGTGTAGCTTAGAGGTAGAACACCCCTAGGTTCAATCCCCAGTACAAAAGAGGAGAAGGAGGGGGAGGGAGAGGGGCAGGAGGAGGGGGAGGAGGAGAAGGAGGTAAAGGAGGATGTATTGGACAGGGTTCTCTAGATTAACAGAATACACAGAATGAGTATATTTGAAAAAAGGGATTTATCAGATGGGCTTACAGTTTGAAGCAATGTAGTCCCAGGTTCTGACTGCACGTGGAGAGTCAGAGGAACCAGTAGCTGGTCAAACGGTCTAAGAGCTGGAGTCTTAGGATCGGAGCAACCACTAATTCAGTCCCAGTCCAAGACGTGAAGATCAGGAAGCTCTTCGGAGAAACGAT
>PVJS01025121.1:7909-28204 GCA_004027185.1 Glis glis
AAAAAAAAAAAAAAAAAAAAAAAAAAAAGAAATGATTTGGAAATGAAAGGTTAAATTTTTACATTTTATGTGATAGTTGAGTTCTTAAAGTCCTAATTAGCTTGCTTTTTTTCTTTGTTCTTTGGCTGATTTCTGCTTTGTAGATAAATAATAATAGCCCTGAAATGTTTCTAACATCCAAATAAGAAAAAAGTCAAATCAGATCAAAGTCAGCCTGGTGGGCAAGTGATCAAAGGCACTTTCAGGTTCTGAGTAACTCATATGCAAAAAGAAAATGCAGGGAGCTCTAGTTATTACACTTGCCATCTAGCAGGCTGTGCATGAAAGGGGTAATCACAAACAATTCTTGAAGGAAATGCAACAATATTTTTCCTTAAATAGGTATGTTGTTGTCGCCAGAATCAGTTTTGGTTTCTTTTGGTGAAACGACATTGTGCCATTCTCAAATTACCACATAGTAATTAGCACTAGTTCACCTACCACATTTTAGTAATTTATAGTGATAAGCCCGAGAGGGTCCCTGCAGTTTGCCTTCATGTGCACAGCACCCTCCCACCCCTAGGGGGTGCTCATTAGGTGCTGAGAAGCCATGTCCATGCTGCTCTTGGAACTCCTCCGATAATTACTCAGAGGTAGCATCCCTGATGCTAGTTTTCATGGAGAAGATTGTATTTGAGAACATAAAGCATCATAAATATTGTTAATGAGATCTGCAGACACCCAAAGGAGAACCTTAGTCTTTCCAGGTATTTCCAACTTAAATTCAACCCAAAACCTTTGAAAGGAATGCATTACCAAATGGGCACACAGGAGAGACCCCAGCTGATTAAAGCAATTTCAAAAGTCACTGCAGCCAGATGGCACCTGGTGTCTCCACAAAACAGAGCGTTTCTTGGATTACCCAGGAAGTGATGGGAGGGGCCTGTTAGACTAATATCTACCTTGTTTTTCTCATCCACTCACATTCCTTTCAATACAAGGAAGCCAAGAGATTGTCATTGTTCTGCTGTTAGTTTCCCAAAAGCCTTTGGATCAGTTGTGTGCCAATGTCTCCTCCTCTGCCCAGTCTCATTTTTCTGTAAAAACAAAAGTATTGTGTCTATGCGTGAGTGTTTGCTTAACATGGGTCCATGAAAGCTTGGCTTCCTATGTTGGTGTATGTTGTGTGGCCTGGAAACTGGGAACAACAACTGTTAGTATGGTTTCTGTGTTTGGTGAAAAATTAGATTGTGTGCAGATTTCCTGGTCTCTTTTATCTGCAGTAATTGTTTTAAGCTGTCATCGTAAAGTTCCCTTTAAAAATCAATGATTTTTAAAGATAAGCTGTGAAACAAAACAAAAAAGCTCTGTAATAGGAGCAGTTGTGATGATTCTAAAACTCCATCTTAGAACTTCATTCATTTAGACATCAAAAACACCCTCTGGGTTCAATTTCCCTAAGTTTCATAAAGATCCTGTGCTCACAATTTTCATCAAGTCTTTGCCCACATATAGTCATTTACCTCCATAGCCATTTGTTGTCATGGAAGGGGTTGGTGGTTAGTTTTTGTGTCTGATTTTTTTTTCACCTTTCAGTGAGAAATAGGATAGGTAACAAAATCTTACTTGTTTTCTTGAGATAATTCAGTGCTTGAGCATCTCTGTCTGAAATGGAATGATGTACTGTTAGCAAATTAGAATTATTCCATGTACTGTTATTGTGTTTTGCTGATTTTATATGAAAATATAATTATTCATTCTTGATCTCTGGAAGCAATCATTATTATGAAGATCATTTTACTTTGAAAACACTTTCATAATAAAGATAAGTCTTAAGAGTGCAGCGTTAAGTGTCCTTACTGCAAGAGCTAACCAACTCATGTTGGGAATATATCACACCTTCCTGAGTGGGGTTATGTTCCTGGGGTTCTATTCCTGGGATGACCGAGTCATTTCTTACAAGCCTCCTCAAATGCCCAAATCACTGTGGTTGCTGAGAAAGTAGTACTAAATTATCTTGTGATATGCTGTGGGATCTCTTTGAAAATTATGGTGTAAAAGCTTCAATGTTAAATTTTATATAGCACTTCATTCTGGGGTAAAAATGACTTACAAAGCTAGCAGTTTAAATATGTCAGACTATGCTGTTTTTTCTAAATTATGAAAGATGTACTTAGGACCAATAACCCAAAGCACATCACAGCGCTGCCCCTCTCTGTATGTCTTATCTCAGAGGAGCTTGGCTGATGTCATCTTCTCTGAGTCTGGGTCCCATGTCATTAGACCTCCCCCTTCTTTCTCTGCCTTTGCTGTGAAACTCTGTCTTCCCCAAGCTGCTCTTCTCCCCTGAGCTTATTGTCATCTAATATCTCAAGAGTTGTAAAAAGAGGGGGAAGGGGTGTAAAAATAGCATAGAAATTCAACCAGACACTCCAACACCACACCAGACACTAGCTGGGTATAGTGGCACACTTGTAATCCCAGTACTTGCAAGCTAAGACAGGAGGATCACAAATTCAAAGCCAGCCTCAGCAACTTAGCGAGGCTCTCAACAACTTTTGAATAGCCAGGCCCTATTTCAAAATAAAAAAAATAAAGAGGATGGGGATGTAGCTTGGAGGTAAAATGTCCCTGAGTTCAATCCTCAGTATAAAAAAAAAGTAGGTACCCCCTCAAAAATCTTGTAACCACTCCCAACAACAATCCAGTTCCAAGCATAAGTTATTCGAATAAGTTCAACCACCAAAATTTCTCTAAGGCATAAAAAGATAGACAATATGAGAACACCTCACTTGGGAAGCCATGAACTCTTCAGTTCTGCAAATAGGAATCTGTTTGATTCTAGTGAGAGACGCTAGAGGTGTCTCTCCAAATAGCCACAAAGCATCTTAGCTTCTCTCCAGGCCCCTTTGTTATTGCTGGGACTGCTGCATCCATCCCAGACATATGCTATTTCTTCCCCCAAGTCTGTTTTCATCAACCCTGCACTTGCTTCAACAGGAAGAGTGGCAACAGTGCCAACGACATAAAAGAGGGTAGGACATCAAAATAGGCGGCCGTGTACCAGAATCTAGTGGGATGTTGGTGGACCCTCAAAACCAATCATCATGATGGCTGGAGCCAGGTAATCACACCCTTGATTATCCCTAAAGTGCAGCAGCATGGGGAAGCAACAATTATATCATTCCTAAACATTAAAATTAAAAAATAACATACAGCTCGTATCTGGGGGAACCAGAAGTCACT
Source organism: Glis glis (assembly GCA_004027185.1). Classification (NCBI taxonomy): domain Eukaryota; kingdom Metazoa; phylum Chordata; class Mammalia; order Rodentia; family Gliridae; genus Glis; species Glis glis. The sequence continues at coordinate 11,135 of PVJS01025121.1, forward strand.
GTCAGATGGTTAAGTTGAAGAGCTTCAATAGAAGGATGACTTTCAGAAGCATGGGCTGAACTACAGGGGGAGTTAGGAGACATAAAGCATGGGGGGAGGAAGCGAGGGTGGGAAACCATTGCCACCCCTGGGCTGTCACAGATGCCAGTGAGAGGGAGCAGTCTAAAGGAAAGGCCACACTGTGGGGCAGTAAATCTGGATGGGTGGCAAATACCCCGATGTCTCTCTCATCCTGCGTTGTTCTGCCACCGTGTGAGCAGGGCATGGAGGCACATGCTTGTAATCCCAGTGCTTGGGAGGCCGAGATAGGTTTGAGGCCAGCCTCAGCAACTTAGCAAAACCCTTTTTCAAAATGAAAAGGTCTGGGGGTATAGATTAGAGGTAGAACACCTCTGGGTTCAATCCTCAATACTGAAAAAAAAAATTTCTTTAAAGAGTGAATTCTAATGTAAACTGGACTTTGGTAATAACTATGTGACGTAGGTTCATCAACTATAGTAAAAGGATCACTGGTGGAGGATGCTGGTAACAGGAAGGTTATACATGTGTGGGAGGAGGGAGTATATGGAAAATATTTGTGCATACCACCCAGTTTTACTGTGAGCCAAAACTTGTTTTTAAAAGTAAAGTATATTAAAGAAAAGGGGAGAGAAAGAAATGAAGATTACTAGTTTGCTAGGGCTGCCATAACAAAATACCACAGACTGGGTAGCTTAGAACTGACAAAATAAATTTAACAAATTTTATTTTGCCCCAGTTCTGGAGGCCAGAAGTCCAAGATCACAGTGTCATCAGGATTGATTTCTTCTAAGGCCTCTCTTGTTGGCTTAGAGAATGCCCTCTTCTCTGTGTTTTCTTCTATGGATCTGTGTCCTAATCCCTTTTTTTAAGGACACCAGTCATATTTCACTTTGAATTAGAGCCCACTCACATGACCTTTGGTTGTGTGTGTGTGTGTGTGTGTGTGTGTTTACGTAGTAGGTATTCAACCCAGAGTTGTTCTACCTATGAGTTACACCTCTAGCCCTACTTTATTTTTTATTTTGTCTTGCTAACTTATCATTCATGCTGACCTTGAACCTGTGATCCTCCTGTCTCAGCTTCCCAAGTCCCAGGATTACAGACATGTGCCACTATGCTTGGCTCTTATTTTAACTACCTCTTTAAAAACCCGTATATCTCAATATTTTCACATCCTGAGGAAGTGGAGGTGAAAATTCCAACATGAATTTGGAGGGGGGCATAATTTAGCTCTTAACACAATGTCTTTTCACTTAATGACAAAGCACAAAAGTAATCAAGAAACAATGTGCTTGATGGTGACGTCAGGGCTCCTCAGGCAGACGGCCACAAATGCCTTGTGGACAGGAGATTTGAGCTAAAACCTTACTGACAGGAGCAGCTGGGGTCAGGGCTTGGGCAGGAGAAATGCAGGCAGTGGAGCCTGAAGCGCAAAGCCTCTGAGGGGGAGATAGCGTGTAAGGTCAGGAACAGCAGAAAGGCCAGGTGGATGATGGATGATATGCAAGGGCGAGGGCACGAGTAGAGACTGGAAAGAGGGAGAGGCAGGTCACAAAGGACCTGTATTCCAGGATAAGAAGGGTGAGCTTTAGGGCAAGAGTAATGGGAAACCCTCTAGGGATTTGAGACAGGGGGTTGCATGGTCCAACTGGTTGTCATCTTTAATAATAGAAAGAACATGGGCTGGACAATGCTCATCCTAACCATGACCGGGGAAACCCCCTGACTCCCAGGGTGGCAGTGGTATCTGCAGATGTGCAGTGGGCGCAGTGGCTACGAGGCCACTGGAAAATACAAAGGACGAAGTCTTACTGAAGATTCAAGCCATGGGTAGCAGAAGGAGCCCTGACAGAAAGCGGCAAGTGGAAGGTTCTGCTTTAAGGATGCTGAGATCTGGGACAGGAAAAAAACCCAAATCCCTTCAAGGAAAGAAGCTTAAAAAAATACCAGAGGTTGGCAGTCATCAGCCAGGGGAGACCCCGAGGCGGGAGGCACACTTCCTGACCAAAGGCAGCTCTTTCTCACTGTCATTGTAGCACCTGCTGTGTGTAGTTCAAAGGCCCTCAGGGGACTGTGAACTGACAGATGAGAGCAATTTCCAAAGAGGAGTCAGGCAGCCCAAACCATACTCACTGCTGTGGATTCCGTAACTGCTGGCTGACCGAGCCTGTCCCACTCAGCATCGCTCCATCCAGCACAGGGGTGGGGAGGGGAGGCAGAGAACCAAATAAACCTGTTAGGCTTTTCCTACTGTGTGTCAGGCATCAGATCCTCCTAGCAGCAAAACGATCTCAATCAAGCCATCCCTAAAATGTTGATTTATGTTATTCACAGTGGAAAAAGTACAAAAATACAAAAGAGATGGCACTACATAGGCCATAAAAGGGACACTTATTTCCAGTGGGAAAAGTGGAACAAGAAGACAGAGTGCCACCTTGTCCGGCCACAGCTGGGGGTATACATGTTGGGCAACTCAAGGTTTTCACCAGCCTGCACATGTCTCCATAAAAGTGCTGCTTATTAGTCAGTGTTCTCAGAAAAACAGAACCAATAGAACAGGAATAGAACCACACATCCGAGACAGAGACACAGAGAGGGATTTGTCATGAGGGATTGGCTCACACCAAAACTGTGGAGGCTGAGAAATCGCTGGTCTGCAGATGGTGAATGGGAGACAGGAGAGCTATGGTGTGAGGTCCAGTCCACGTCTGAGTTCAAGACAGAAGACCAAGGTCCCAGCTCAAGACAGTCAGGCAGAGACCAAGTTCTCCCTTTCTCAACATTTTTGTTGTATTCTGTCCTTGGATTAACTGAATGAGGCCCATCTACATTGGAAAGGGCATTTGCTTTACTCAGTCTACTGATTCACAGGTTAATATCATTCAAAAACACCCTCACAGACACTCAGAATACCAGTTAAACAAATATCTAGGCACCCCATGGCCCAGTCAAGTTGACATAAAATTAATCAACATACACCATAAGAATTGATTTTGGGTTATGAAGAAGTTTCAGCAAGTAGGTGAGTTCACAAATACAGAACCCATCAATAAGGAGCAACCGCATCAACACCCATCAGCAGAGTGGTGGAGTCAGCTCATAGCAGTTTAAATGAGCTGATCGGTAAATTTTCTGAAATTTTGCCAGGTGTATTGGCACACACCTATAATCCCAGCTACTAGGAGGCTGAGGCAGGAGGATCGCAAGTTTGAGGCCAGCCTGGGCAACTTAGTGAGAACCTGTCTCAAAATGTAAGAAATTTAAAAAGGGCTGGGGATATAACTCCATGGGTGAGCACCCCTAGGTCCAATTCCCAGTACCACACACACACACAAAGTCTGAAATTTCGCCAGCTATTGAACACAGCCATTATTAATGATTATATAAACTTATAAATTAAAATCATGTTTAGAAATATAGGTAATAAATACTCAAAAACGTTGCTAGCTAACGATTTCTCTATATTTGACTGTCATTTGTGTCCCGAGGTTATTTACGTCTCTTGTACCTGGATGATGGAAACACCAGGTACCAGTGTACTACTGTGCATCTCTTCCCAGCTCTGTGTCCAGTGACGTTCCATTGGTAGCTTTTAATCCTCCACGTCGAAGGCACTTACTCTATAGAAACTGGTGAAAGCTGCAGATCAGGCCTTCCTTCCTCTCTCTCTTCCTTCCCTCCTTCCTTCCTCATTATTTATGATTAGTCAGTTGTTGAATATTTATCAGCACATGTGTAACCTGATAGGTGTAGAAACTATGGCTCAAAGAAGTTTAACTTCCCTCCTGTCGTGCAGCTAGTGAGCAGTAGAGTTAAGATTTGATCCTAGACCTTAGTGATTCCAAAACTCACACACACTCTTCCTGGTTCAAAGCACTCCTTTCAATGTTTACGTTTGTTTCTGAGGTTCCTACTGTATTTGAATTCTCTGTTGCCTTTATTTTTTTTCTTATCTGCTTCTAGTAGTTTTCCTTATAGATTTAAAATTTTCCCCCTGTAAGTTTTCATCCCTATTTTCTTTCTTCTCAACATCATATTCTTTAGTGCTCTCAACTGCATTAGAAGCCCTTTTGGGGGAGAACCTCCAGTAAATCTAATACACAAAGGACTGAAATCAATTTTCTGAGTTTATTGTATGATTCCAAGTCACAAGACACACATCTCCATCCTCGACAAAACTCTGGGAATCCATGAAGGCAAATATTTATCCCAGAACACAGATTCAAGAGGAACGGGTCCAAACAGGTCAATAATTTGATACATTGCAGACTAGAAGGGTGGAAGATATCTAGGTAGCAGAATTATTTATTTAGAGGTTTGGGTTTTCAGAATAGGCTGAAACCTCACAGAGAAATACTCCTAGAGGTGGGCAGTAGGGGAGGGACAGAGTGCTGCAGAGTGAGCTTATAGGAAATGGAAGGGCAAATATCAGCCCTCTTTTTTTTTTTTTTTTGAGTCATAGCTGCTCGTTTGATTCATCAGGATTGCACATTTGGCTTCTGCTAGTTTTCCTGACCAGGATGCTAATAACTACCTGGTAAGCCATCAAGTAAACAGCATGTAGAGTCAGAGCAGTTGGAGCCATAGCATCAAAGATGAGTTCAAAAGGGTCCCCAGAGCTTTTGAGAGTAATGGGTGCTCCCTTGCTCAGTTGTAGGTACTCGATGGTACAGAGAACAGAGCCCGGACATACTGTATTCCCAAGGTTGCCATTTGTAGCTGTATTGCTTACAAGTCATTTCTGAGGACATATAAAACAGTTTATACTGTGCTAGCTCAAAACACAGAGAGCCAGAATACTAATGAATGCGATACGATGTACATCAAAAGTAAGTTGACATACGCATTGAGCACCAGTTCTTCATGGGGCTTTATTTTAGGCATTGTGAGGAATACAAAGAACTCAAAGGCTGCCTGTATTCCCAGTAGTTGGGAGGCTGAGACAGGAGGATGGCAGGTTAGTCTAAGTCAGCCTCAACAACTTAGCAAGGCCCTCAGCAACTTAGAGAGACCTTGTTTCAAAATAAAAAATAGGGCCGGGGGTGTAGCTCGAGGGGTGACTGTTTCTGGATTCAATCCCAGTACCAAGAAAAAGGAGGAGGAGGGAAGAGGAAGAGAAGTCAAAGAGTCACAGGCAGAGCTGCTGCATCGAAGGAGTTCTCAGCCTCGTCGGGGAGGGAGGGCACCGACAGTAGGTATTTTAATGGGCCAAGATAGCTCTAAAAGAAATAATACAAGTCAGGTATGGTGGCGCACACTTTTAATCCAGTACTTGGAGTGCTTGGGAGGCTAAGACAGGAGAATCAGAGGTTGACAGCCAGCCTCAGTAACTTAACAAGGCCCTCTGTAACTTAGTGAGACCTTGTTTCAAAATAAAAAATAAAATAGGGCTGGGGGGTGTAGCTCAAAAGTAGAATGCCCCTGGGTTCAATCCCCAGTACCACAAAAAAAGAAAAGAATTAATACTTGTTCTATCGTGTAACTCCAATTAAATGATAAAGCTAAATGACTTTTTAAAAAGAATAATTGCTCTAGAGATGTAAGACATCACTATCATCATCGTATGAAATATACTGTTAGGATAGTGATTGCTAGAAAAGTTCAGAGGAGGGATTGCCCCCGCTGGTTGGTAATCTTTAAATCAGTCAGTGGCATGAAAATCTAAGGAAGACTGAGGAATTAAGCCAGAGGGAAGGTGATGTGGAGCCGTGACAGCTGAATGCAAGGCAGGAATGCAAGGGTGGTCCTGACCAGGCCCCTGTTGCTATGGAGAGTGTAAGTAGGACAATTGGTGGAACTGAGGATTAGATAGTGGTAATGAATCAACTTTAATTTCCTGCCTTTGACGGTTGTGTTATTGTTTCATTGAAGAACATCCTTATTTGTTGGAAATATACACTAAAATATTAGAGGGTGATGGAGCATTATGTTGGCAACTCATTCAGGATAAAAGAAAAAATTCTTTGTACTGAACCTGCAATTTGTCTGTAACTTGGAGATTATTTTAATGAATGTATTAATAGTTTTCACGATCCTAGTGATTTTCCAAGCCAAATTTGCAGATATTTAGAGGCAGCAATGTCTCTTTTTTAAAATGAGACTTCTGTCTTTGAATTCCAAAAGCAATAAAGTGATACAAAGTGCCTCAACCTATTAAAAGGAAAACGTAGTGAAAGAATAAAATGAATTAATTAAAACTTCTTGAGAGTTTTATATTGGTGAGTAGTCATGTTAGTTTTTGCAAGTTTTGGGACCAGAATTACATTTTTAGTCTTTTATATGGCAATATGAATCTTTAATGATACCTTAATTTCTTCTGCAAAAATATAATGTGGTAATAAGAGTAATAATAGCAACCAGCTATAAGGTACGTGATATTTCTATTTCAATTTTTACATATCAGGGATTTAAGAAGGATTTAAGAAATTATTCCCCAAATTAACACACTGTTGTGTAGCATGGCCAACGTTTGAACCCTCCATTCTCCAAAGCCTGTGCTAGTAATTCCTGGCCTCTGGCAGGAAGACACTGGACGTGGTAGAGAAGGAAAGTTTAAGGAGGATACTGGAAGCTTGGGTTTCATTACAGATTCCTCCCACCCTTCATTAGCTACGCCCAATCCAATCCATCACCAGGCCTTCCTGGTTCCATTTTTTATTAATTTATTTATTTTATTAGTGCATTGCAATCATACATCTTTTTTTTTTTTTTTTTGCAGTACTGAGGATTGAACCCAGGGGCGTTCTACCTCCGCGCTACACCCCCGGCCCTAATTTTTTATACTTTATTTTGAAACCGGGTCTCACGAAGTTGGCGGAGGGCCTCACTAGGTAGAGAGAGAGAGAGACAGGGAGAGAGAGAGGGAGAGAGAGAGAGAGAGAGAGCTGAAACTGGCCGTGAACCTGGACCCTCCGGTCTCCGCCTCCCAAAGTACTGGGATTACAAGCGTGCGCCACCACGCCCGGCGCAATCATACATCTTGAAGGATTTCAGGGTGGTTGATGTATACATGCACTCATCGGTCAATTAGCCCTCCCAATTCCCACCCCCCGCCTCCCCCCTCCCTCCTTCCCGTTTTCAGCATAGTAGTTGACTTTGATATCTTTGTTAGTCCATCCTGTGCTCCAGTTTGTTTCCCTCTCCTTCCCTCCCACCTCCCCCAGTTAGTTCGCTTGCTTTCTTCCTTCATCTGAGGTTTTCTCTCTTTGTCTGGAGTCCCTCCTGTGTGGGGTTGTAGCTCATCCTCCCATGACCTCAGTACTGGGGTACTTTGGGGCGGGGCCGGGGGCTCACCTGCCCCACGTCCCCAGCACTGGGGAGGGTTCTCTGGAGGCAGGGCCGAGGGCTCGCCCACCCTGCATCACCAGCACGGGGGGGGAGGGGGCCAGGGGGATGTCTCCAGGGATGGGGCCGAGGACCCGCCTGCCTGCGTCCCCAGCACTGGGGGTCTCCAGGGGTGGGGCCAAGGGCTCACCCACCCTGCATCCCCAGCACAGGGAGTGGGGGTGGTCTCTGGGGGTGGGACCGAGGGCTCGCCCGCCCCACGTCCCCAGCACCCGGGGGAGGGGTTCTTTGGGGGCAGGGTCAAGGGCTTGCCCACCCCACATCCTCAGTGCAGGGGGAGGGTCTCTGGGGGTGGAGCCAAGCTCGCCCACCCCACGTCTCCAGAGCCGGGGGGGGGATTCACTGGGGCAGAGCCAGGGGCTTGCCCACCCCGCATCTCCAGCACGAGCGGTGGGGTTCTTGGGGGCAGGGCCAGGGGTTCACCTGCCCCATATCCCTAGCACTGGGGGCCTCTGGGAGCGGGGCCAAGGGCTCACCCGCCCTGCATCCCCAGTGCTGGGTAGGAGAGGGGATCTCTGGGGGCGGGGCCAAGGGTTCACCCGCCCCACATCCCCAGTGCCGAGGGTCTCTGGGGGCGGGGCCAAGGGCTCACCCGCCCCACGTCTCCAGCGCCAGGGGGAGGGAATCTCTGGGAGCGGGGCCAAGGGCTTGCCTGCCCCACATCCCCAGCACAGGGGAGGGGGCAGGACTTATTTGCCTGTCCTCAGTTCTGGGGCATTCTGGGATGGTGTTGGGCTGCTCATGGGGGGCCGTGGCTCACCGGCTCATGTTCTCAGATTTGGGCTGCTCCTGTGTATAGCCACCTCTTCTTTGTTTCTCCTCATCACACTCATTGTGGGAGCAGAGGCTCACGGCCCACCCCTTGAAACCATCGTCGTTGTAGGTGCGGGTCTGGATTGACTTGGGCTTCATCATGTTCCGGAGTTGGTCGGTTTCAATGGTGGTCTATAGCTGCTGGTTTCACAAAGATCTGCTGTCTCTTCGCTCTTGGTCTCCAGGAATCGCGGTGTAGGTGTGGCCCCGTATAGATGGCGCCTTCGCCTCCGCTCTCTACTTACCAGGTGAAATGCATGGAGATCTGTTTAGCCCCCCGCTCTGTCCACTGCCTTGCACTCCCTGCTCTTCAGATCTCTTTGTTTTGTTGAGATTTTATTTTAAAACTCTCCCCTTTCCACTCCATGTTTGTTAAGACCTCACCATTTCTCTTCTGCTTCTTGGCAACAGGCTTCTATTCTTTCTGATCCTTATCTAAATCCTCCTTAGAGTCTCAATACAGCCATTAGAGCGATTCCTCTAAAACGCAAATCTAAATATCACACATGTGCTTCAATCCTACCCAGAGAGGTGACCCCTATGGGTCTACTTACCTCTGGATTAAAGTTAAAACATGGCACCCAAGTCTTCCCATGATCTGGCCTCTGCCTCACTGGCCTCATTAGCTATAAGGTCCCAGGCAAACTGTGTGCTCAAGGCATTCCTGAGAGATTATAATTCTGGATGTACTGACACATGCTCTGTTGTGCAAACACAATTAATGTGTGCATTTCAAGCACCAGCAATTGCCACCATCTCTTACCAGGCTTTTTTTTTTTTTTTTTTTTTTTTTTTGGTGGTACTAGGGATTGAACCCAGGGGCATTCTACCTCCGAGCTACACCCCTAGTCCTATTTTTTATTCTTTATTTTGAAACAGGGTCTCACAAAGTTGCGGAGGGCCTCACTAAGTAGCTGAGGCTGGCCGCAAACCCGGATCCTCCGGTCTCAGCCTCCCAAGTACTGGGATTACAAGCGTGCGCCACCACGCCCGGCTTACCAGCCTTTTCTATCATGCTTCTCTTCCTCAACCAGGTTGAGCTGAGTACCTCTTTGGAATTGCCATTACATTTCTGCAAAGACTTCTGCTATATGATCTTTTGTAATGTGATAAAACCTTCCTTGATCAAACTGTACTTCTTGAAAGAAGGGAATGGAGCTTGTTCATTTATGTATTCCTCATTAAATACCTGGTACAAAGAGGGTGCTTCATAAGTGTTTATTGAATAGTGAATGAACAAACACACATCCATTGAGTTATCAATTGTGTAAAATGCTACAGAGGGGTAAATGGAAAGATGAGGTGATTTGCACTGGAACCATTGAAGAAGAGTTTTGAGAGAAGCTAACTAAGGGGTTAAATGTTTTGACTAAGAAGACAACAGGGGAAGATTTTTAACAAGTACACAGAGGGCTGTTTGAATCTATGTTTTGAGCCATCAGGCTTTATACATTCTGTGCTCTCAGTCCCCAGGGTGTGTGATGGCTTGAAAAATAATTAGTATAGATTTTTTAATAGGTAATGAAATCACAGGATATAAAATTCCAAATGTACAAAAGGAAATATAGTAAAGAACAAAGCTCTCCCCCTCCATCCCTACCCCATCTCCTCAGTTCCTGTCACGAAAGGAGCAGCAATAAATAACTATTTTGAGTGTTTTTGCATTTTCCCTGAGATTCTATCTCTAGAACATGGCAATGATTTAGAGGAAATAACTATAAATCAATGATTCATAAAACGTAGCGGGGACCAAGGTGGAAAGGCAAATAAATCCTGTAGGTGGCACCTTATTTACATATGCAGAAATGCCAAACTCATGATTTGCCCCGGAGATTAAAACAGACCTATACTACACATTCTGGTGTACATTTTAATTGAGATCTATAAGAATGATCATAGATGAACTTAGAAAAATATAAGTAATGGCACATGAATATTAATCTAGGTGATCATTATATCTTGAATCTAGGTGATTCAAGATATAATGTAATTTGGGAAAATCTGCATTAGTAAAATGTCCTTGTTCTTATGCTTTTCTTTCAGAAGTCAGAACCATAGATCACAATGTAGGACAGTTTGTTAATTAGTTGTCCATTAGTGTTCATTTCTGAGGGCTTATTGGGGAAAAGTAAATTTACTCTAATTTGTTTTATGCAAATTAATCTATTTGATTTCATCTTTTTTCTCCATTAATACCTGGAGTTTTTAAATTAACATGAAACATAATGAATATTAAACTGTAACACACTGAATACAGGGACAACATATATATATATGAATTTAATATATATATATATATAAAGTTAATTATGACTATTTGGGCTCAGATTTTAAAAATGGGTGATTTTTATGAAGTGGTAGGAGATACAAAGCTTATTCTATGTAACTTTAAAAGACACAATGTAAGCCAGGTGTGGTGGCGCACACTTGTAATCCCAGTGCTTGGGAGGCTGAGACAGGAGGATTGCAGGTGCGTGGCCAGCCTCAGCTACTCTCTTGTAATCCCAGTACTTGGGAGACTGAGACTGGAAGATAGGGGTTCGCAGCCAGCCTCAGCTACTTAGTGAGGCCCTCCGCAACTTAGTGAGACCCTGTTTCAAAATAAAGAATAAAATAGGGCTGAGGGTATAGCTTGGAGGTAGAGTGCCCCTGGGTTCAATCCCCAGTACCACAAAAATAAAATAAAATACAATAAAAAATAAAAGGCACAATGTAATTAGAACAAACTGAGCATGAGAGTTACCTCAGATGCTACATATCCTATCCAGCTGGTGTTAGTGAGAGCAACGCCCACTGCCTCTACTACCTTTAAAATGCTCGTTTGTGTTTCTACATTAGATAGATTTTTTTTTCTTATCCTGAGGCTTTGAGCATTCAGGCAAGACTTTGGAAATGCATCTTCTAGCTTTGAAGAGTTATGGAAATTAAGGAAACAAATCACTGCAGAGACTAAAACTGAACAGTCATGGAATCAGAATGAAACTGCTCTTCCACTGGGCTCTGAGGGTGACTGGTGGAGGTGATGTCATGTATGGTACCCACTGCCCGTGGCTTGCACATGCCTGAAATGGCAGCAGAGAACAGTGGGAGCATCGTCCAGGATTCAGAAGTGGGCTGGCCTTGGGAAGATGTGTCCAGACATGTCACCTGTGTTTCTGCTAATCCTGGGAGGCAAGTGCTTTTGAAGGTGTGGCCCACGCATGGCCAGCCACCCTGCTAGACGTCCTAGCCCCTGGCCCCCAGCAGCCTGGCAGAGTGCTCCTGCTCACTCCATCATCACTAACAGCCGGCCAGCTGCCTGAACAAAGTACCGTCCCTTTACATTCATCTTGCTGCGAGTATAGCAAAGTCTCATAGTTGTTCTTGGCAAAGTTTTCAGAACTTAGCTCATTTTAGATTCCAGCTTTCCCAAACTTATTCTTAACATTAGGGCACTCTTTGACTTTATTCTTGGTCCCAAGATTCTCTTTACCTCATCTGTTTATATCTTGTTAAGCAACAAATCTTCAAGAAAGTTCTCTAACTGGCCCCTTGGGGATTCTTGCTGAGTCCTGCTCAGTTTCCTGCTTGTCAAGGCCATTTTTAATCATGCCAGAGCCTCCCGAGTGCATTTGAGCCATTTCCCATTTTAGAGTTCCTGCCCAGAAGGTCACACTTATCTTCCTTCTCAGTGTTTTGAACTCTGCTTCCTGATGGCTGAGGATACAGACCTACCCAAAAGCAACACTTTCTGTCTTGTCAATGAAGAGGAACTGGCTAATGAGGTCATTTTTTCAGTATGTAATTCCATCAAATAAAAGTAATTATTGATTGAACCTTTACTTTGCTCCAGGTTCCGGGTTATAAGGGTCTCACTGAGTCACGTAGGAGGAAGAACACTAAACTAATAAGTCCAACACAGTGGGATAAATAAATCAAAAGAGATATGTGCAGTGGATAGCAGTAGTACATAGGCAAGAGTGTACTCAGTCTGGGGAAAATGACACACGCTGGACTTTGGAGATATATAAAAGTCAGCTGGGCCGATGTAAAGATGAAGGACCTCCAAGTCAAGGAAGAGCATCTGCAAACCTGGAGGCATGAAATAACAAGGCACCTTGTCACCGTTTCACTTGTCAGCTCTTCCTCGATAAAAGTTAGTGAGCATAAGTGTCATACTTTTAAAACATTTTTTACTTGTCTAAAGCCACATATAGTTATCTCAAATCTTAATATTACACAAAAATGTATGACCTAAAAAGTTAGAGTCCTCTATAATCCCAATCTTCAGAGATATACTGTGAGCCACACGCGGTACACACACCTTTAATTCCAGTACTTGGGAGACTGAAATAGGAGGATCGTGGGTTCGAGGCCAGCCTCAGAAACTTAGCAAGACCCTGTTTCAAAGTAAAAATTTAAAAAAGGGTGGCTGGGGGAGTATCTTAGAGGGAGAATGACCCTGGGTTCAATCACCACCACCACCCCAAAAAAACAGAGATATACTGTGATCTGTCTAGTACATATGTGCCTTTTTTCTTATATAGATATCAAGCTGGAATCATATTTATTCCTTCGTAACCTGATTTCTAAGTCAGTACATATAATTAAATGATTTACACTATATCCTCATCTTTTTTAATTTTTAATTTTTTGTGGTACTGTGGATTGACCCAGGGGTATTCTACCTCCGAGATACACCCCCAGCCCTATTTTTTATTCTTTATTTTGAAACAGCGTCTCACTAAGTTGCAGAGGACCTCACTAAGTAGCTGAGGCTGGCCGTGAACCTATGATCCTCCTGTCTCAGCCTCCCAAGTACTGGGATTACAAGCGTGTGCCACCATGCCCGACTATCCTCATCTTTTTGGTGTTTAGTATCCCATTGCCTGAATTGTGTGGCAGTATAGCACAGTAATTAAATGTGGACACACAGGAGTCAGATGAATCCAGCAATCCCACTGCTGGGCGACCTTAGGTAAGTCACTTACCTGCCCCGTGCTTCAGTTTCCCTATGTGTATTGTAAGGATCCAAAAAAAAAGAACTCTGCCCCTAAATGTTTGTTCTCATTATTTAAAATGTTAACATTTATAAAGCACTTAGAATAGTGCCTGGCTTGGCAATTCCTCTCTATGTGAGCTCATATCACTATAAGGTATTTAACCAGGTTCCTATTGATGATGCTTATGCCCTTTCCATTTTTTTTTTTTTTGCATGCTTTGGCTACTAAAGAGACTTCCAAGGCAAGTTTTGTAAGTACTTAATAAATATATACTAATATTGCCAACTCCTCTTGGAGGCAGCACAAAATGTGAAGTCCAGTGGAGTTACTTCCAGGCCAAACCCACAGGGAATCCATTGCAGGTTTTCTTTCTGCAGAGAGGCCATGCCAGGAAGGGAAATGCTGAGCCAAGACTAGGAAATGAAGCTGGAAGATTAGGATCTGAGAGGTCAAGCAGTAAGTCAGACTAGAAACCTGGGCTGGAAAGAAGCCTGAGAGTGAGCGTGGGTCAGAAACATATACCCAGAGATACATTTATGGACACAGAACTCAGAAAGATGCTCAGGCACTAAATTTTTTTAAAAAAGGGTGTGGTACACCTTCTCTTAGGAGATGCTTCACCATGTGCACAGTTATCCATCAACCTGCCGATATACAAGTGAGGTTATGCTAATATTAATTCCAAAGCCACTCTTTTCTCCGTAGGAACTCTGCCTCCTCCTCCTCTCAGAGTCTCCCTGAGTCTGAAAGTCAGGGGCTTAGGGGATCCTCTCATGCCCCAGGACACATTTACTCACATTGGTCTGCTCTGACCTCCTTGTCAGGGTGACTCCTCAGCCTCAGCCCTGGCTGCTGGAGACACCTTGGAGAGCCTTGGACACTGTGTCCCCGCCCTCCCCACCCTGGAGAGCTCCCCACCGTGGTCTGGGCAGGATACTGGTAGGATGGCACAGGAGGTCAGAGGGAAGGCTGTCTTCTTCCAAATCTATGCCTGGAGCTGCTCACCAACTAAGCTCCTTGTATTTTCTCCCAATTCCCAGTCTCTGCTGAGGTTCAGAGCCTGACCTCCCAGTCTGGGTAGGGGAGGGAGAGGCCAACCCAGAGTAGCCACGCCCTCCAGTCTTACCATGTTATCTCTCCAGCCACCCAAGAACAAATATTGATCAGCCATTGTGGTAGATAGAATTTTAAAGGAATCCTAATTCTTGGCCCCTCTCTGGATCTGTGCCCTTGCGATGGGACGTCCAGCTCCACCCGCTTGAATCTGGGCTGGCCTGCAGTGGCTTTGGGCAGCTGGATGTGCCTAGCAAGATGGTGTGTCAGTTCCAGATCTGTACCTCCTGAGACTTCAAGCTCTTCCACTCGCTTTCTTCCATTGACGCACAGTATTATTGGAATAATAAATACCACCCACTTCTGGCCTCTTTTTTGCAGGTTGAAACACCACTCTGGGAAGCCAATCAAATAGCCAAACTCAATTTTTTTTTTCCTTTTTGGTACTGGGGATTGAACCCAGGGGCTTTCTACCTTTGAGTTCCACTCTTAGCCCGTTTTATTTTGAAACAGGGTCTCACTAGGTTGCTGAGAGTCTCACTAAGTTGCTCAGGCTTGTCCCAAACCTACGATCCTTCTATCTCAGCCTCCCAAGTATTAGGATTACAGGTGTGTGCCATCACACTGGCTCTCAAATCATGAATCTGTATTCAGGACCCACTGCTGCCCTTGATCAGTCTGTGAGAGGGGTCTGTAGGGAGGCCAGGTGGAGATCTTTCACCTTACAAATGTGCAGCTGCACCAGACAAAGCCAGTCAGACTCTGAAAAAGGAACAAGTGAGGAGTGGGGTGTAGGAGCACCCTGCCCATCCTCAGTCCACCACGAAGATCACTGCGAGCCGCGTGTGATAGCATGTTTTAAAGAAACCGGAAACGAGGCCAAGCTCTCTGTTTTGACTGAGTTAGGGCTGAACCAAGACAAAGAGCAGCAGGAAAAATGGGGCGGGAATCCCAGAGAAGACCCTGAGCTGCCCCAGGACTGGAACTCAGGCGCCGGCCAAGTTGGCGTAAATCACTGGGGACAGAGAAGCCCTCCAGTGGGAAGGTGCGTTACTTATTATGAATCTCAGTTTGTAATCTGACTAAGCTTCGTTCATTATGTCGAGAGGCCTCCTCTAGTTCCAATCTCTTGGTAGCTTTATCTCTGTAACTTCCAGGGATAAAATTCCTTTGGATAAGCCAAGGGGGAGAACATTGTGAAGTACGTGAAGGGTGATCCCTGAATAAAGACCCCTCCTCTCCTCTCTGGTGGCAAGGCAAGTCCTCTCCCTCACTGTCCCTCCCTCCCCCTTCTACGTTATCTCAAGGGAGTTTGCATGCAGCCCGCATCCCAAGGGCAGATGGATGGAGGCAGAGCCAGCTGCAAAGTGGTGCTTTGAGCTCTGAAGTGTTCCACCAGATGGTGTGTCTGAAGTGTTCCACCAGACTGTGTGGACATTGCTGCTTCCAGGCTGGGACCTGTCCTTCCTCACCTGCAAGGCAGAGAAAAGCCACCCACAGCCTTGTAGAGGGCTGCCACTAGTCGATAGGCCATTAGTTGAAAATCTAAGGGTTGACAATGGGGACCAAAGGTGCAGAGGAAATGATAAAGAAATAAGATGCTTGTGGATGATTTCTAGTTCTGTCAACCCTTTGAGTGATGAAAAATGAGGTCAAACATAGGTAAATCCATGTTCAATTGACGGCTTAGCCTCTTGGTCCTATTGGGCAGGGAGCAAGGGCTGGTTTGTGTTAGGCCCTGAGAGGTGGTTAACGTTTGCCTCACTTTCTGGTGGCCTTTACTGACGTTTTACAGTTATAGTTCTTCCTGTATAGGTCCCTAGTTGTCCGGTACCTAACCCTGGGGTGATCTAGGGCAGGTAGAACAATGGCTTGGTGTGTAATGGGGGTTGGGGCTATAGATTGATTGGTTTGCATATCAAAGGCATTGCAGGCAAATTGTGGGCTGTCTCTATGAATTAACCAGTGTTGAGAGGCAGCTCCTCCCTGGATCTACAAGGCCCCCCAAAATGTCAAAGCAGCATAAATCACAGAAATCTTTTAAAAACATGATTAATCAGCAAGCTGAGAGACTATGAGTCCCCCACCATCATGCTGGGCACCTGGGTTCAGGGGACATTCTGCAGCTCTGGGCCCCCTCTCTAGGCTGCGGCCTCCAGAAGTCAGGATCCTGCCCTTGGAGAGTTTGCAGATGTTGTTCTCACCATCTTGCACTCACTCCCTTGACCCAGAGCAGTTCTTTGCTTTTTCAGGAAACAAACTGGATGAAAGTCCAGGGCTGGGACTTCCTCCTTGGTGTATTTGACAAGGACTGACGTACTCTCGGCCCTTTGAATCCCGGAAGTCCAGGGCACACCCAGCCTTGATTGCAGAGTCCAGAACGCTGGAGCGTGGGCGCAAGGACAAAAGCAAAACCATTCCAACATGAGGGACCCACTGGCAGACTGCTCGGTGAGTAGCTCGGTGCGGTTTGTGTGCCTGTGTGTGTGTGCAGTGGGAAAGGTAAATTTATGTACTAATGATTTGAACTTCAGAAATCCAAGACGCTCAGCCAACAGACATGTTTATTTATTGGCTGTGCTGTAAGAGTCTGTGGTTTTTCTTTGGTTCAATTTAAAACAGGCCTTTCTAAGAAATCACAATAATTGTTATCCTTCCTTCTCATAGTCGTAGAAAAAGTTTGAGTGACTATCTAGCATCATATTTGGATCCAGATGGTGGCTGTTTGGAAAACAGTCTTAAGATACACTCCAGTGGTGCCAACATCACGTGGAGTAGATATGAAAACACACAGAATGTCTGCAGCCAATTTTTGGCTTTGAGAATGGAGTCAGGGAGACGGGTTTTTGCATTTTTC
>PVJS01025122.1:0-28119 GCA_004027185.1 Glis glis
GCATTCTACCTCTGGGCTACACCCCCAGCCCTATTTTTTATTCTTTATTTTGAAACAGGGTCTCACTAAGTTGCGGAGGGCCTAAGTAGCTGAGGCTGGCCGTGAACCCAGATCCTCCAGTCTCAGCCTCCCAAGTACTAGGATTACAAGCATGTGCCACCATGCCCGGCTTTGAAATCAACTTTTTAGCTTCTATATGAGTGATAGCCACTGCTTTTAGATGAAGCCATTTTTTAAAAAGTACACATATTTGCTACTATTCTAATCTCTTTGGTCATACTTTTATTGAGTATGTTTCACTAAACACATGTTTTAGTGAGGTCATAGTATGTGTACATTTTTTCATATTCTGTTTTTTCTGTTATTTATAAATTTTCATATTTTACCCCACTACAATATTTAATGTATTGTTTGACATTATTTCTCTGTTGCCTTAGTCCTACTAGTGAATTATGCCATATTATGCAACATTGTATCAAAAAGATAATTATGTGAGCCTGAGAAGTGTTTTACTTTTTTTTTATTTTGTCAAGGGAATATGGTCGTTAGGATTTTGACTTCATCGGTACTATTCTGTGATTTTGTGGGGTATTGATTAAATTGGATTCAAAATAAAGCTAATTAAATCATACTATCTTCTAGTAAGTGGAACACATAGAGAGCTTTCTTTTGTAGCCATGTATGCCAAATCTGTTTAGGACTTTGTGATGCATGGTCTGCTCTTCAGTGGCAAAAGAATTGTAGTAAATTTTTATTAGATTGTTTAAAAAAAAGGCTGGGTAAAGAAAAGAAATATAATTGTTTTTCTTTCTGAAAATAAAAACATCTGAAGTTCCAGTTTTCACAAAATAGTAAGCAGTGTTTCACATCCTAATTTTGAAGTATGCAGATAAGTAAGTTGGGTAGAGAAATCTATAATCTATACTTATATTAAGTACATATTCCACTTTCTGCCCTTTACCAGTGTTGCTAACAATAATGAAAAGTCATTTTTAATTTCGTGTATACTTTTCAAACATTGGGTCATTTCATTTGACTTTTTTGTAAGGAGAGAGATTTTAGAAAATCTGAATATTTATGTAATGGTTTATAACTTCACAAAATAGCAGAAAGCTAAAAGACAACCACATTAACTGTAAATAAGTTATTCAAAAGTATTTATTAACAAAAAATAGGTATTGCAGTGACCATTTGTCCTTTAAAACCTCAAACTGCTCTTTGAGATGAGAAATTATTAACTTTTTATTGAGTTACTGTTAATTTTTCTCCCTCCCTCCCTGAAGTATATTGGGAAGGGGAAAAAGCAGGCAGACTAGTAGTTTAGTTAATTTTTAGTTCTAAAATAAGCTGCATATTTTTTTCCAAATCTAATTTAATCTGTAAATAAAAATACCTTCAATAAAATATTTTTTAATTTAAAAAATATGTTTCTTTAACAGGTTTCTATAATCCAGGAACTTGTTACTAATTACGAAGCCTCCCTTAAAGCGTGTGACTTTTTTAGCCCTTATGGTAAGTTTAAATTAGATTGAATTGGAATTTGATTTCTCATTTCAGTCCATTTTAATCACAGTAATACTATTTCATGTTTATTATGTGTGTCATAATAGCTACTTATTAGTTTTTTAAATTAGTGAGTGAAATGAGATTACTTTCAATCTTATTTAATTTAAATTTTCCATAATCCTGTGAATGAGAGTTAGCTCTATTTTAACACCATGAGACAGACTTGAGAGGTGGAATGGCTTGCCCAACATCATGTGGTCAGTTGTTTTTTTTTTTTTCGGTACCGGGGATTGAACGCGGGGGCGTTCTACCTCCACGCTACACCCCCGGCCCTATTTTTTTTTATACTTTATTTTGAAACCGGGTCTCACAAAGTTGTGGAGGGCCTCACTAAGGAGAGAGAGAGAGAGACAGGGAGAGAGAGAGCTGAGGCTGGCCGCGAACCCAGATGCTCCGGTCTCCGCCTCCCAAAGTACTGGGATTACAAGCGTGCGCCACCACGCCCGGCTCATGTGGTCAGTTTAATTGGAACCCATTCTTCTGAATCCCTGAGTTCTTTACTTTTTCTACTTATATTACTTTTACCTGTATAATTTGGTCCTTTGTTTCTCTATTTGTAGGGTTACTTGCAAATCATGGCAACTTAATTTAGAAAACCTTCTGGAATATTTTTAGTCATGCATATTTTTAGGTAACTTTAGTCAGGGTTCTTTGAGTGTCTTTTCTATATCATTACCCTTTGAGGGTTTTTTTTTTGGCGGTACCGGGGATTGAACCCAGGGGCATTCTACCTCTGAGCTACACCCCCGGCCCTATATTTTATACTTTATTTTGAAACTGGGTCTCACAAAGTTGCGGAGGGCCTCACTAAGTAGCTGAGGCTGGCCACGAACCCAGATCCTCCGGTCTCAGCCTCCCTAGTACTGGGATTATAAGCGTGCGCCACCACGCCCGGCCCTTTGAGAATTTTTAAAACAAATTCCAGACATATTATTTCACCTGTAAAAATGTATCTTAGGATACATCTCTGTTTCAAACACAGAATGAGTTGGGTGCAGTAGTGCTCGCCTATAATCCCACCTAATTGGGAGGCTGAGGCAGGAGGATCGTAAGTTTAAGGCCAGGACTGGACCATGTAGCAAGATCCTATCTCCAAAACAAGCAAACAAAAAAACTCACACAAACTTATTTTATACCATAGTATCTAATACCCAGTTCATATTCAACTTTCTTTCATTATCCAGACCAATCTTTGTATAATGGGTTTATTTGAATCTAGATACAGTTAAGGTCCACATTTTGCATTCCATTATGTTCTGATGTTCTTTTAAAGTAGAGCAGTAGTTTTCCCTCCCTTTAAAAACACCTTTTGTTGGATGCCATTCGTTACTGGAATATCCTGTGTTCTAGCTTTGGCTGGTGGCTTTCTCACAGTGTCAGTTTACGTATTTCACTGCCATTGCTGTTGTCATCGGCGTAATTACCTTCACAGGCTTGATTGAACTCAGGCCCTGAATGCTTCCTGGTGGTGTTTTGCACTTAATGTTATATCAGGAGGCATGAGGCATTCTGGTTGTCTCTCTTTTTTAATGTTAAGATTGGTTGGGGTTCCTTGTCTGCCTGATGTGCCTGTTAGAAGGTTCCTCATGGACCTCTGACCTAAGGATTTTAGCAGCCATTGAGGAGTATTGGCCTGGATTCCTTCTTTTCTTCTTCCTTTTTCTTTTTTGGTAGTACTGGGATTGAACACAGGGGTGCTCTACCACTGAGCTATACTCCTAGGTCCCCCCTTTTTTATTATTGGTGCGTTATAATTGTGCATCATGGTGAAGTTCAAAGTGATAGAAACATACCTGCACACAGTACTTTGTGTGTTTCCATCCGTACGTTCCCCCTCCCCTGTACATGTTAGTGAGATTG
This sequence comes from Glis glis, assembly GCA_004027185.1. Classification (NCBI taxonomy): domain Eukaryota; kingdom Metazoa; phylum Chordata; class Mammalia; order Rodentia; family Gliridae; genus Glis; species Glis glis. Next base: position 3,427 of record PVJS01025122.1, read on the forward strand.
GGTTGGTAGTGATAGCTTAATATATGGACATAGCTTTTTTGGGGGGGTACTGGGGTTTGAACCCAGGGGCATTCTACCTCCAAGCTACATCCCTAGCCCTTTTTTATTTTTTGTTTTGAAACAGGGTCTTGCTAGGTTGCTGAGATTATGTTCTTTCCCCAGCACTGTTTCTTTGGAGGGAAGTTGAGGTTAGAAGCCTGTCAAACTAGGATTTTGTTTCTTTCCTTGGCTGATCCTTTTTGAACTTTATAGATTGAAGTCATACCTCTTTTTGCTGAAATTGGTATTTTTGCTGAGTTTTTGTTCTTTAATAACTATTTATTATGAAGTAGGGGAGACAAAGTATATGATTTGCTTTCCTCAGCATTCTTCTCTATACTAATTTAGTATTTATTTGATTTCAGAGAATGGGGAGAAGGAACCCCCAACAACTCTACTTTGGGTTCAGTATTTCCTGGCACAGCACTTTGATAAACTTGGACAGTATTCTTTAGCTCTGGATTATATTAATGCTGCAATTGCTAGTACTCCAACTCTAATAGAACTATTCTATGTGAAAGCAAAAATTTACAAGGTAATATCTTAATCTTATTTTTTGAATAGTTGAAGATTCAGCCATTTTAAGAACACTTGGGAGTTGTCTCTATGTAGCAGAAACTTCTGGGGCACACTGATAACCTTTTTCTAATAACCCTAAGAAGTTTTATGTTATATACTTGTGTAATCGATGCTAATTGTTTGGTTCAGTTCTTAGTAGATATGAATGGTAAATTATCTAGATTTTTAGATAAACTTGACAGAAATGGTGTCAGATATCTAATCTGTCTTTATAAATTTTTTTTCTGCTTATATCATGCCCATATTCTCTTGATCATAAACTGTGACTTTAATGCATTCGTCTCTTATAGCATATGGGTAATCTCAAAGAAGCTGCAAAGTGGATGGATGAAGCGCAGTCTTTGGACACAGCTGATAGATTCATCAATTCCAAATGTGCAAAATACATGCTTCGAGCAAATATGATAAAAGAAGCAGAGGAAATGTGTTCCAGGTTCACAAGGGTAGGAAATAGTATATATGACCATACAATTAGTATGAATTAGTCTGAATTAGTTAAATTAAACTTAAGTTCTTTGATAAATTGTGAAGTTTGCATTGAACTTCATATTAAATTCCATTTAGACCATTCCATTTCTTACTATGGTTATGTGTCTCTGCATAATAATAGTAATAGTAAGCAATGGTGATCAGTAAGATAGCATTTTGTACTTACCACATAGACTGTACTCGAAGACTGACATGACTAGGTATTGACTTTTTTTTTTTTGTACTGGGTATTGAATCCAGGGGCGTTCTACCTTTGGACTACACCCCCAGCCCTTTTTATTTATTTTATTGTTGTTGTTGTTGAAATAGGGTCTCAATAAATTGCTGAGGGCCTTGCTAAATTTCTGAGGCTGGCCTCCAACCTGTGATCCTCCTGACTCAGCCTCCCAAGTACTGGGATTAAAGGTGAGCGCCACCATGTTCTGCTTGACAAATAATATTTACACTCAAATATACGTACTCTTCTCTCCCTCTGTCTCCCCGCCTCCCACCTCTCTCTTCCTTAACTTTTATTAAAGACCATACCGATAGAACTTTTATTGTTTGTTTCTTCTAAAAAGTGTTTTCTCAGCCAGGCGTGGTAGCGCACACTTGTAATCCCAGTACTTGGGAGGCTGAGACGGGAGGATTGCAGGTTCGCAGCCAGCCTCAGCTACTTAGTGAGACCCTGTTTCAAAATAAAGAATAAATAATAGGACTGGGTGTGTAGCTTGGAGGTAGAATGCCCTGGGTTCAGTCCCTAGGTTGATGAGTCTCACTACTTGCTGAGGTTGTGCTGGAACCTGCGTTCCTCCTATCTCAGCCTCCCAAGCACTGGTATTACAGGGATGTGCCACCACGTCCAGCTTTAACTACTGTTTCGCTTCTTTTTTTTTGTTTGTTTTGCAGTACTGGGGATTGAACCCAGGGGCATTCTACTTCCAAGCTTACACCCCCAGCCCTACTTTTTATTCTTTATTTTGAAACAGGGTCTCACTAAGTTGCGGAGGGCCTCACTAAGTAGCTGAGGCTGGCCGCGAACCTGCGATCCTCCTGTCTCAGCCTCCCAAGTACTGGGATTACAAGCATGAGCCATCATGCCCGGCTAACTACTGTTTCTTTTTTTGTGTGTGTGGTACCGGGGATTGAACCCAGGGGCGTTTTCCCTCGAGCTACACTTCCGGCCCTATTTTTTACCCTTTATTTTGAAACCGGGTCTCACAAAGTTGCGGAGGGCCTCTCTAATTAGCTGAGGCTGGCTGTGAACCTGGATCCTCCAGTCTCCGCCTCCCAAGTACTGGGATTACAAGCGTGTGCCACCACGTTCGGCTAACTACTGTTTCTAAAACTCAGATGCCAGCTGGGCATGGCGGCGCACGCCTGTAATCCCAGTACTTGTGAGGCTGAGACAGGAGGATCACAGGTTTGTGGGCAGCCTCAGCAACTTAGTGAAGCCCTGTTTCAAAATAAAAAATAAGATAGAGCTGTGGGGGTGTAGCTTGGAGGTAGAATGCCCCGGGTTCAATCCCCAGTACCACGGAAAAAAAAAAAAAACCCTCAGATGCCATAGGATTGATAGCATATACAAAGCACAGGTAATGTTGGTAGAAAGGATTATTCAGAATGATAGGTATTAGGAGAAAAAATAAAATTAGAAAAATGGTAATGTTATTTATGTTCGTGTAGCACTTAAGTGCCTGATGTTTAAGAGGATATTTGAACCATCTGTGGCCACATCATAAATAGTGCTAGGATTCAAACTCTTTAATGCCCTTTCCTCTATATCACAGGTATGAAGATTAGAAGAGAATACAATGAATAGATATAAAAACACTTAAGATTTTAGAGAAAAGTACCATCTGGAAGTCCAAGGTAGAAATTAGAAGTAAAGAACAGTTAAAAATGAGTTTACCATATGACCCAGCAATTACCACTCCTGGGTGTCTACCCAAAAGAATGGAAACCAATGCCGGGCATGGTGGCGCATGCTTGTAATCCCAGTACTTGGGAGGCTGAGACCGGGGAATCCGGGTTCGCGGCCAGCCTCAGCTACTTAGGCCCTCTGCAACCTAGTGAGACCCTGTTCAAAATAAAGAATAAAAAACAGGACTGGGGGTGTAGCTCAGAGGTAGAGCGCCCCTGGGTTCAATCCCCAGTTCTGGAAAATAAAAAAAAAGAATGGAAACCAAACTACCAGAGTAATGTATGCATGTTTATAGCTGCACAAATCACAATTGCCAAACTGTGGAACTAGCCGAGATGTCCATCAACAGATGAATGGATTACAAAACTATGGGATATGTACACAATGGAATTTTAGTCAGCTGTAAAGAATAACAATTATGTCATTTGCAGGGAAATGGATGGAACTGGAGAACATTATGCTAAGATTAGTCAGTTACAAAAAGTTACAAAAAGTGAATAGTCGGATGTTCTCTCTTATGTGTGGAAGTTAGGGAGAAAACTGGCTTGATAAACTTTTTTAAGTGAAAAGTAATGTATATTTCTAATAAAGATGTGTTGATCAGAAAATTGAAAATAGAGGGGTGTGGTGGCGCACATCTGTAATCCCAGTACTTGGGAGGCTGAGACTGGAGGATCTGGGTTCACGGCCAGCCTCAGCAACTTAGTGAGGCCCTCTGTAACTTAGTGAGACCCTGTTTCAAAATAAAGAATAAAAAATGGGTCTGGGGGTGTAGCTCGGAGATAGAATACCCCCTGGGTTCAATCCCCAGTACTGTAAAAAAAATTGAAAATATATACAGTCATAAAGAAGAAATAAAATATATCCATAATTCTATTTGCCCAGAGATGAGAAGTTTTAAGGCTTTTAATAAATTATGAGACTTGAACTGATAAAACAAAATGGGACTAAAAAGAACTGAAGACTCAAATTATTTGTATAAATATACCTTTGCCATCTTAACCGAGGTCGTGCAAATATATTTAAAAGAAGTTTTCTTCTAGCCAGGCACAGTGGTACATACCTATAATCCCAACTACTCAGGAGGCTGAGGCATGAGGATGGTAAATTTGAGGCCAGCCTGGGAAACTTAGCGAGGCACCCGTCTCAAGAAAAAAATAAAAATTGGGCTGGGGTTGCAACTGAGTTACGAGTGCTTGCCTCGCAAGTGTGGAGCCCTGGGTTCAATCCCTAGTATCACAAAAAATAAAATGAAATAAAACATCTCTTCTAAACTGTGACAGAACTCCCAGTGCCCCTGCACTGAACCTAGGTACTTCATGTCTTATACTCCTCAGAATTATCATTGAGCTTAACTATTCTTAACATATTCTTAACAAATTCAGACATTTGGTTTGATAGCACACTGCAGAGAAGAGATAGGAAAGTGGAAGTGTTATCACAAAATAGAAGATGCCGTTACAAGCAGACACAGGCACGAAGAAAGTGATGATGGTTAGCATAAGTTGGAGCAAGAGATTGGGGAACTGAAACTTCCTTGAGACTATTACTGAGATTCAACAATATTTGATATTCATATTAGTGACCCCGGTTAGAAAGGAAAAGGTAAGTAGCAGAAAGAAAAATAAAGGCAGAAGATAGACAGCACTTCCTAGGATTATTGTCTTAAATAGTTTAAATAAAACCTTTTTTATTTAAAAGCTGTTTTAGTAATTAAAGTCTTTTTAATGCAAAGTGTTGGAATATTCCAAAAAGCTTGATAAATAGCACATTATGTAATTTAAGACCAGTAGGGGCCTTTGGAAGCACATTAATGTGTTTGTTATTTGCTATTTATTGTCATAATAATACTTGTAACCAGAGTTGTATAAGGAAAAATGAGTTAGGATCTGTTTTATTGCTGCTCCTATAGTTATAAATACCTCTGTTTCAGGAAGGAACATCTGCCATGGAGAACCTCAATGAAATGCAGTGCATGTGGTTTCAGACAGAATGCATTTCAGCTTATCAGCGGCTGGGGAGATACGGGGATGCTTTGAAAAAATGCCATGAAGTAGAAAGGGTAAGTTGTTAGCATTTTTACTTCAGTTTTCTCTTGTCAGGTAACAAGAAAAGCAGGTCAATTTCTTCACGGGATCATCTGCCTCTTCTAATTACTTTGACAGCTTTATTGTGGGGGGAAAATTCTGAACATTCAGAAGTTGTGAACAAAGGGTTGATTTTTTGATCCTGAAATGGTTATGCCTTTGACATGTCTATTTTTGTTTGAAGAAAGAAGAAAAAAGACTAATTTATTTAACCATTATTGCTATTATTATTTCCTGATTGGCCATCATTTGGTTTTCATCCCTAGCTAGGAGGACATACAGCTGTTGGCCACCTCATTCCCTTGCAAACGTCAGGATCTGGTCCGCAGTCAGCCTCTCTCCAGTTGTCTTCCCAGGATATTGATTCTCACCTTCAGTATTCTGGACAACACTGTGTAGCCAGTTTGCAGGCTTATTTTATTACTTGCTTTTAGAATTGTGTGTGTGATGTGCCTTAGTGAGGGGACTTTTCTTTTCCTTTGTGTGAATTTTTGTTTTCCTGTTCTTTGTCATCTCTGAAGCACTCTCCTTCCACATGGACCACAGGAGGAAAAGAGCCGCAAATGCACCCCTGAGGCAGTCCTCAGCAGCCCTCAGTTGTGGGGCACTCGGCACCACTCTTCCCCTGCTGACGCAGTATAAACCCACAGGCATCGTAGTCAGGTGAGCCGATGTCTGCACCATGGCAGTCACTTTGGCCTTCTTCCCATGTGAAATTTCTGAGATTACCCCAAAAAGGAAGGCTTTATCTTAGGGGTGGCTTTTGACGGTAACTGGACTAGGATTATATCAAAGCCTTTATAGAAATGACCTGATTTTTGCTTTGTTTTGTTTTTGTTTTTCCTGCCTTTCAAACCTTGATGGTTGTATCTCTAGGGAAAAGTCTTTCCCATTTTTTCCTTGAAAAAATAAAGTCCTTGGATGATAAGTAAAATAGCCAAGCATTCTAGTTTAAATCAGGCTCTTATTTCTATGATAAAAGCATAGATAGCTTTTTGAATACTAAAATGATCATCACTTTAAAAGCATGCTGCTGATACCAGGCTTGGCAGAGCACAACTGTAATCCCAGTACTTAGGAGGCTAAGACAGGAGGATTGCAGGTTCAAGACCAGCCTCAGCAGGATTGTTTTTGGATTAGTAATTCCAGTAAGACTCTAACTAGAAATTTGCCAGATTTTCTAAGTGAAATTTGAATATTCTTAGGATCATTATAGATGTGAACTTCTCAAACTTAAATCCTATTCCTCCTAACATTAATGCCTGTATTGCTTTATTCTTTCTACTGTTTTTGAGAATTGCTAGAATATAAGTAGATCTTCTGTTACTAAGTTTCGTTTAGGTTATATTTTCCCTTGTTTGTAGTGATTTTGGCTGAGTAGAATGAAATAAAATTTTGTGAATAGCTGGGCATGGTAGTGCATGCTTGTAATCCCAGTACTTGGGGAGGCTGAGACAGGAGTATTGCAGGTTCACAGCCAACCTCAGCTACTTAGTGAGACCCTTGGCAACTTAATGAGATCTGGTTTCCAAATAAAGAATAAAAGATTGGGCTAGGGGTATAGCTCGGAGGTAGAAGGCCCCTAAGTTCAATCCCCAGTACTGCAATAATAATAATAATAATTCTGTGAATGAAATAAAATGTCAAGTAAACTACTTCTAGTTCAAGAAATAACTGAATTGGTAGAAAGCATTTTTGAAATAAAAAGTTATAAGTAATTATTGGTTACCAGAGATTAAAACATGGCAGAAATCCTCACCCTCTAGTCACATTACATAATTATTATTGCTAGAAATTGTGACTGTCTTCATTCAGATTTTGCTGTTGACATTTGAGAATAGGAATATCTAGAAACAGATAAACAAGAAATTCCTCTTTCACTTATAAGCTAGTCTTTTTTATAATAAATAATATCTATGCTAAAAGTATATAGGAATTAATTCTTATGATTAATAATGTATATTTTACATATGTGCCTATATGTAGAAATGTGTTCACTATAAATAGGGTGACTAAATGTTTATTGAATGAATATGTAATGCTTCTTAAATTAATTTCTTTTTGTGTGTGTATGTCCTGGGGATGGAACCCAGGGGCATTCTACCTCTGAGCTACACCCTCAGCCCTATTTTATTTTTTATTTGAAACAGGGTCTCACTAAGTTGCTGAGTGCCTCATGATGTTGTTGAGGATGGCTACAAACCTGAGATCCTCCTGTCTCAGCCTCCTAAATACTGGGATTACAGGCAGCACCACCACACCTGGCTTAAATTAATTTTCTAATAAAATTAGTATAATCTAAAAGAAAATTTATAATGATATCATTGGAAGGATTATAATAAATATCTGCATATCTACCTTATGTGCCTGGGTTTTGAATTTTTTAATGAGAAAGTGAATACTTTTCAAAAATAAAACTGCAGATTACCTTCTAAGTAGAAGTTAATTGAGAAACAAGTTCAAATAAGGGCTGGCTAGGTATTCTAGGTCTTTGTTTGCCTTTCAAGAATTCTTTCAAGTGGTATAGTGATATACTCCTGAAATCCCATCTGCTAAGGAGGATGGCAAGTTGAGGCCAGCTCCAGCAAATTACCAAGACCCTGTCTCAAAATTAAAAACAAATAAAAAAATATTTAAACTAGTGTAGCAAGGGAATCCACAGAGACATACTAGATTCCAAAAAATCCAATTTTGAGGTCTTTATTCTACCGACCGGTCGGGGCCACACACACACACCTAGTGAGTACAGCCCCGAGGCTCTATTGACGGCCACTTATATAGGAAAAAGTACAGTTTCATGGGATCAAAAGTTCAAGTTCACATAATTTTAGAATGATGGAAAACAACTCACTTGAGACCAAACAATATATGTTTACCTTACATTTGACATTGCTTGGATTTTCTATATCTGCGTAAGCAAAGCGGCGGGGATACAGAAACCAAGGTTAAGCATCATGCAGCCTTAGCAAAGTTCACGGCGACCCTGCCTTAAACCAAACATTCTTAGTGGAGCTTATGGCCTTGTAGTGCTCAGGGTGGCAACATGGAGTAACTAGTGTTAAAGTTTAAGCATACCTCATCTCACTAGGTCCAGTGATGCACACTTAGAATTCCAGCTACTCTGGAGGTTGAGGTAGGAGGATCACAAGTTCAAGGCCAGCCTGGGTAATTTAACACTGGGTCAAAATTTTTTAAAAATTTTAAATTAAAACATTCATTTAAGAATTCTTTCATTGAAGGCAGTTTCAGCAAGGATACCTAATACTATGAACTCTTAATAGTGGATTTGAAATGTTAGAATTCTAGAATGGTCCATTATAGTCCTTTTTTATCTTCATCTTGCCCTTCTAGTAGGATTTTAGGATTTTATGTAAAGGGTTTATAGTCCAACTCAATACCATGTTTGAATGTTAGTAAAATAAAAAAAACTTTTTAAAAATACTGACTATAAACCGGGTGTGGTGGTACACACTTGTAATTCCAGTACTTGGAGGCTGAGACAGGAGGATCGCAGGTTCAAGGTCAGCCTCAGGCTGGGCGTGGTAGCACACCCTTGTAATCCCAGTACTTGGGAGGCTGAGACCGGAGGATCCAGGTTCGAGGCCAGCCTCAGCTACTTAGTGAGGCCCTCCACAACTTAGCGAGACCCTGTTTGAAAATAAAGAATAAAAAATAGGGTTGGGGGTGGAGTTTGGAGGTAGAATGCCCCTGGGTTCAATCCCCAGTACCGCAAAAAAAAAAAAGGCCAGCCTCAGCAATTTAGCGAGACCTTTCTCAACTTAGTGAGATCCTGTTTCAAAATAAAAAATAAAATAGGGCTGGGGGATCTAGCTCAGAGGTAGAATGCCCCTGGGTTCAATCCCCAGTACTCCCCCCAAAAAAGAAAATATCTAACACTTTAAGCTATTTTGTCTTTTAAGAGTTGTTTTCTTAGCTGGGCTCAGCGGTGCACTCCTGTAATCCGAGTATTTGGGAGACTGAGACAGAGGATTGCAGGCCAGCGCGTGGTAACTTAGCGAGACCCCATCAAAATAAAAAAAGTGAAAAAAGCTAGGATGTAGCTCAGAGATAGAATGATCCTGAGCCGGGCATGGTGGCACACACTTGTAATCCCAGTTACTTGGGAGGCTGACACCAGAGGATCCAGGTTCGCGGTCAGCCTCAGCTACTTAGTGACGCCCTCCGCAACTGAGTGAGACCCTGTTTCAAAATAAAGAATAAAAAATAGGGCTGGGGGTGTAGCTCAGAGATAGAATGCCCCTGGGTTCAATCCCCAGTACCGCAAAAAAAAAAAAAAGAATGATCCTGGGTTTAATCCGCAGTACCACAAAAAGGGGGGGGCGGAGAATGTTTTCTTTCTTTTCCTTTTAAAGTAATGATTGGGATGTTATAGTGTGGTTGCTGGTTTGTATTTGAAACAGGGCAATAATACAAATATTTCTAACTCAATTTAGGAATTCTGATAGGTAAAACCTTTTTCATCTTAATTTTAACCAAATTGACACATGCTTCATAATGACAGATTCTCTATAAAATAAAGTTGCTTATTCCGGTAGATGATCTAGTTACTGTTTTTAAATCCAGGGGGGGTTTGTTGCTTTTCTCTGTTTAGGCTTTTCACAGTGTCACCCAGGAACTCTGAGAAGTGATGGGCAGGAGAAACTGGGCTGGAAGAGAGGCTTTAATATAGGATTCCTAAAGAAAATTACACTCTAAAATTGGGGGTGACTTTTCTTAATACTCTGCGGACTTAATATGCCCAGTACCGCAAAAAAAATATGATTCAAGCCTGATTTTGCCAGCTTCATCAATTTCTGCTAGCACTCTTCTCCTACCCCTCCCCCCAAAAAAAAGAGAGAGAGGGAGGGAGAAATTAGTTTTTTTTTTTGTAGTACGAGGAACATTCTACCTCTCAGCTATACCCACAGCCCTATTTTTTATTTTGAAACAGGGTCTTACTAAGTTGCTGAGGCTGGCCACGAACCTGTGATCCTCCTGTCTCAGTCTTCCAAGTACTGGGATTACAGGCATGCACCACCCTGCCTGGCTGAGAAATTGGTAATTTAAGATGAAGAGGAAAGATTTCAGGGCTGTTAAGATTTGGATACCCAGTTTTCTACAGTGAGCTGATAGGTAACCTTATTATGCCCTTTGTGTTTGGCCCAAAAGTGCAGAGAAACTAAGCGTATGTATTTTGTTATCTAAGTGTACATAATTTTGTTTTACAAGTTTGGAAACTAAAAAATCAACCCAAGATAGTACAAAGGAGAGCTTTGTGGTGATGGAATAGTTACTGATTGTGTTAGTGGTTATGAGACTACACATGATAAAATCACATAGAACTGTATACATGCATTGTACCAATGTCAGTTGCTTTGTTTTGATATTGTACTGTGGTTATCTATTTAACCTTTGCAGGAAGGGTATACAGGACCCCTCTGTACTGCCTTTGCAACTTCTTCTGTGTCTATAACTATTCCAAAATTTATAAAAGATCAACTCAAGATTATTTAGTTGTTTATGTAGTATTCTGCAATACACTGTTTCTTCCAAAGCAAAAGTATAAACAAGCCATAGCTGTAGTATTGTACTTGTTCTGATTTAATCTAGCCATTTTCTTTTTGCCACTGTTAACTTATTATGGAGTGATTGACCAACCCACATTTGCCAGTGGCTGAGTGGTTCTGAGACACGGTGCTTTCAATAGAAAAACTAGGAATGTTTCTGGTAAACTGGTATAAGTCGGTCACCTTGTTTATGGAAAACATTAACTGGAGAGAGGCAGCCTATGGGCTGTTACTGATAAAGAGGCGGCTTAAATGTTTGTGGTTCTCTCTGAGATGTGACTTAAAATCTTTGTCTATATAGGCTGCTAGGAATATCTCTTGAAGTTTATCATCTGCCTTTTTATACACTTTCAGCCTAAAAAAATGTCCTGTGATCTCTTAGATATTTTCATCTCATTAGGTGTTCCATGATGTTTAGCACAGCCATTTTTCCTTAGTCAATTGTATTGAATTTTAAGATATTATTATGGTGTTAGATGTAATTGGATTTATATTAAGGAAAACAACTAACCACTTTATGAAATATATAAACCTGTGATATAAAAAAAGTTAGTGTTATTATTTATGACTTTGTTTTATTGGTGGGAAGAAACAGTTTTCAAACATTAAAGCACGATATTTTAGTAATAAGTATAATGTGAAATGTTCATTTTTTTCTATTTCTTGTACTCCATACTATACCATTATTCTTCTTATCTTAGAATTCTTCTCTTAGAGTCTCGGATACTTAATTTAATGTCTATAGCATATATCTAATTACCAGGATGATTAAAATTATCAAATGATTATGGACAGCTATTAACGTGTCCTCTGCACAGTGAATTACTAGACACTGAAATTACTAGGAAACATGAAATAATAGAAAAGCTTGATCTACTTTGGTGTATTGAATCAAATTTTTTTTGTATGATTTTTGAAGAAGTTAAAGTAGGGGGAAAGAAAGAAACAGGTAGAAATTCATGCAGGGGAGAAAATAAAATTATAAAATTGTTTTGTGGGGCTAGGGACTTAGTTTTCTCTTTTCCCTGAAGGAATTAGTTCTTAACCTTTTTTGGGCCATGGACTCTGAAAATTGGATGAAAGCTTTGGGCTCTCTTTTTAGGAATAAAAAGTTATTATTCTTGTTTATAGATTGACTTTAGATTAAACATTTCTATAAAATGGAATATAGGTAGTTCTTTACTAAGTAAAAGAAAACTCTAATGCCCTGTGTATGTGTAGCAGTTGACTATTGAGAACGAACTTTAAAATGTATTCTTATTTGATCCTTTAACAACCTCAAGAAATTGCATACATTTCTTTATTTTTAACTTAATTAAAGCGTTGGGAAATTTAAAAACTTATTCAAGTTCATGTGCCTGATAAACAGCTTATCTCCTGTGTTGGCAGATACTGCGCTTATTGAAGGTCTGCTCTATGTTGGGCTCTGTGCCGGGCAGGGGAATAGAGATGACAAGCCCTCTCATAAGCTTAGGGTTGAGTATATATATATCAGTCAGATTTGTAAAATTTGTGTGAACCTGCGTATGTTTAGTCTTCATTTGGAGTTCTGTTTAAAACTGTTGGTTTTGGTGAATATAGAGAAGGAAATATTTCATTAAGACTAAACTATCAATACATACTACTTTACAGGTTTAAAAAATAACCGGATCATTTGACTTATCAGCATGGAAGTTGAATATCATTATAAAACATGATCTATAGGGAATGGGAATTCACAGAACTTGATGTCCTTTATAATATTAAAATGGGAGAGAGCAATCAAATTGTGACTGCTTTTTATGATTTTCTTTCAAAAGGCAGACGTTAGTGACATAAATGTTAGAGTAATTTTGTGTTTTTTTTTGTTTTTAAGCATTTTTTTGAGATAACCGATGATCAATTTGACTTCCATACATACTGCATGAGAAAGATGACCCTTCGTGCCTATGTTGACCTTTTGAGATTAGAAGATATTCTCAGAAGACATATCTTTTATTTCAAGGCTGCTAGATCAGCAATTGAAATATACTTGAAATTATATGATAATCCCTTAAGTAATGAAAGCAAGCAACAAGAAATAAATTCAGGTAACTGAGAAGGAACTTGCTTAAAAAAGATTTGAAAAGAACATCAAATTTCAGAATGTCATTAACTTAAATAATACATAGAAAAATATATTGTCAGATGTTTAAGGAGATAACTACTCTGTTGTTATTGTGCACTATGTGCATGTTTGAAATGATCTCACTGTAATCCCTACATTTGTACAATTAACATAGTAATTAATAAAAAAAGAAAAGTGTATTATTAAATGGATGTAAAGACCATATTAGATAATTGATACATTAAAAAAAAGCCAGTGGTATAATGCCCTGTAGCTGATGCTTCTCAGTCCCCTAATGGAATGACTTGTAATCTTTCTTATGTTTATCTTCAGTAAGATCAGTTCAGGAAAAATAGAAATGTCTCTGGGCTGGTGTCTTTTCTTTAAATTATAACTGAAAATAGCTTTGAGCCCCTAGGGAAAAATACATATTTCTAAAACTTCTAGAACCTACTTTATTGAAAATAAGAATACCAGTGAGAATATTTGTACAGCTTCTTATTCACTAGAGTGTTAATATCTAGAAATATTTGAGAAATAACATGGAGATACATTTCTAAGCTTTTATTTCTAATATTTATATAGCATTTAGAGATTTTTGTTCATTTGGATATTTGTAGAAAACCTGTCAGCTAAAGAATTGAAGAAAATGCTTAGCAAGCAGAGAAGAGCTCAGAAAAAGGCTAAATTAGAAGAGGAGAGAAAGTATGCGGAAAAGGAACGTCAACAAAAAAATCAAAAGAAAAAAAGAGATGATGAAGAAGAGGAAGCCAGTGGGCTTAAGGAAGAACTTATACCTGAAAAATTAGAAAGGGTGAGATGAGTTTGCTGTCGCTGTATTTAGTAAAAATTTATGCTGTTTGGTTCTGTTCTGGCCCATAAACATGATTTATTTAAAACTATAAATCAGAAGCCATTTGTAATATTTTAAGGTAATTATGATAACCATCAATTATCTTTGCATGACAATATGCATATTTTGGCTAATACAAATTATACATGGAATTGTTGTGGAAACCAGAGTAATAGTCCTCTAAAGGCGACTGTTCCAAACCCCAGAATCTGTGGATATGTGACCTTATGGAGCAAAGGAGAATTAAGGTATCAGATGGAATTTAAGATTTTAATTAGCTGATCTCAAGATAGAAAGATAAGCCTGGATTATCCGCGTAATCCAGGTATCCAGTGACCCAGTGTGATCAGACAGGGCCTTACAAGTAGAGAAGGAAGGCAGAAGAGGTCAGGGTATTGTGATGTGAGAAAGACTCACCCTCTCTTTGCTTGCTTTCAAGATGGAGGGAGAGAGCCAGGCGTGGTGTGCACGCCTGTAATCACAGTACTTGGGAAGCTGAGATAGAAGGATCACAGGTTCAAGGACAGCCTCAGCAGTGTGGCAAGACTCAGCAACCTAGTGAGACCTTGTTTCAAAACAAAAGTAAAAAAGGGCTGGGGGTGTAGCTTGGAGGTAGAATGCCCCTGGGTTCAACCCCCAGTAAAAAAAACGCACGCACACATGCGTACACACACACACGCAAAGGAATGTGTGTAGCCTTTAGTAGCAGAAAAAGTCGTGGAAATCGATTCTCCCTTAGAGCCTTCCCAAAGGCAATGCAGACCTGCTTACACCTTGATTTTATGCCCAGTGAGACAGACCCATGTGAGACATTTAAGCTGCAGAACTGCAAGATAAGAAGTTTGTATTGTTTTAAGCCACTAAATTTTTGGTTAATGTGTTACAGCACCAATACAATTGTCTGTGAAATATAGAATCATTGATTTCATATGTCTTACTAGATATGTTTTAGCTAGAAATACATAACACCTCATATCCAGGTTTTCTCAAAGTGAAAATAGTTATTTTATTACAAGATTTAGGGAACTATTTAGCTTTCTGGTTTACTGTATCAATTTTTTCCCAATTATGAGATGATGTTATATTTGTCTTCTTACTTTAGATGTTTGTAGTTTATAAGAAACTGTCAGTACTTGGTTTATCATTTCCTAAAGTTTATGTAATAATTTTTAGTAGTTTTCTTTCTAAAATTTCCTTGATTTTGTAGTCATAGAAACAATATAACTTTTTCTATTTTGAAAATTATTGACTATGTACTTGGAACTTATTTATAGGTGATAATTCTTAAATGTTTTCTTGCTTATTTGGTTATACAAAGAAAACTAAATTACTTTACATATGAATTAATTTAAAATTTCAGGGAACATTTGGCTTGCATAGCTATTTTTTAAATATAAAAATTTTCCTTTTTGCTATTTAAAACAGGTAGAAAATCCATTAGAAGAAGCCATCAAGTTCCTAATACCTCTTAAGAACCTTGTTGCTGATAACATTGATACTCATCTCTTAGCGTTTGAAATCTATTTTAGAAAAGGTAATAAATATTTATTTACTTATTTATTTTGCTGTGTTGGGGGTAGAATCCAAGGCCTCATATATCCTAAGCAAGTACTCTACCTCTGAGCCACACTCATAGCCCTGAGTTCAGTTTTTAATCTTAAAACTGTATTTGTGACTATATCCAATATACTCTGTCAGTTAGATCTATTTTTGTTTCTTACAATTCCATTTCAGCCTTCTACAAAGGCTCTTAATCTCCTTTTCCTTTGCTATTCAAAACTTTTCTGAGTAATATATTAGAATATTACAATCAAATCCAGTTTAAGAATAGTTTGAAGAATCATACAGACTGTTTACCTGAGGCAGTTTTTCATGATTTTCAAGCTTTTCTTTGGAAAACAAAGCCATATTTTATAACCCGTCAGCTTTGAACTTTGCTTATGAATGTTATAAAAAAGATAACATTTTGTTATTGAATTGAGGTTAAAATAAAGTGGAGAAAATAACACAAATATTGATGCTATTATTTTTTTTCTGACACAGGAAAGTTTCTTTTAATGTTGCAGTCTGTCAAACGAGCTTTTGCCATCAATAGTAATAACCCGTGGTTACATGAATGTCTAATTAAATTTTCTAAATCTGGTAAGTATGAAAAGGTGATGTTTATTGAGAAGCAAATATGAGTTGTCTTTCATTTAGCTGGACATTAAAGAAACTTGAAGCAATGTAAAGAAAAAAGGTATTGGTGATTGTACTTAAATAAAAATATATCCATAAATTAAATGTGTTAGGTGAAAAATAAATTAGAAATTAGTGTAATTTTAAGCTAGAATGTATTTTTATTTATTTATTTTTGTGGTGCTGGGGATGGAACCCAGGGGCATTCTACCTCTCTACACCCCCTAGCCCTATTTTATTTTTATTTGGAAACAGGGTCTCACTGGGTTGATGAAAGTCTCACTATTTGCTGAGGCTGTCCTCGAACCTGTGATCCTCCTGTCTCAGTCTCCCAAGTACTGGGATTACAGGTGTGCACCACCATGCCCGGCCCTAGAATGTATTTGTATTCCAAAGAAGTGATAATATTTTTACTGTGTAAAATATGTCAAGCTTAACACCAAAAACAAAGGTTTTTCAATTGATTTTTTTCAAAGGACAGATAAAAAACAAATCCAAATGTTTTTTTTTTGTAGTGTCTAATCGTAGTAATCTTCCAGACATTGTGAGCAAAGTTCTATCTCAAGAAATGCAGAAAATATTTGTCAACAAGGACTTAGAAAGTTTTAATGAGGATTTTCTCAAATATAACACTACCTCTCTTCAGCATCTACTTTCAGGTTCGTATTCATTTGCCATGGTCAACATGTTTATGGGAAGAAGAAAGTGGAGAAAAACAAACATTTGGGAAGATATTTAACCTCACTCATTATCAGAGGAAAAAGAAATGAACACGATAGCATTTGTATCTTTCAAAGTAGCAAACATTTTTTTGTTTTTTTAAAAGGAGAATATGCTGGGCATGGTGGCACACACTTGTAATCCCAATACTTGGGAGGCTGAGACCGGAGGATTGCAGGTTCGCAGCTAGCCTCAGCTACTAGTGAGGCCTTCTGTAACTTAGTGAGATCCTGTTTCAAAATAAAAGAATAACAAATAGGGCTGGGGGTGTAGCTCAGAGCTAGAATGCCCCGGGTTCAATCCCCAATACCGCAAAAAAAAAAAAAAGAAGACTATGATGAAGATGTGGCCAACAAGTACTCTTGTACTTTGCTGCTCAGAGTAAATTGGCCCAGCCACTTAGGAAAGCAATTTGTAATTCTTATCAAGAGCTGCACATTACTTGTATCTTTTGATGTAGTCATAATAATTTTATAAATAATTTTAAAGAAATTAATTCAAAGCCAAAAAAGAACTTTAAGTGCAAAAATATCTAATGAACTGCTGGGTATCAGTATGGGGAAAAGAAGAATGGGAACAAATGTAAAACGGGATGTAATATTAGGTAATCATTTATTTTATTTTATTTTTAGGTAATCATTTAAAGTGATGTTTATTCATAGTGTTTGTATGGTGGTGCATGCCTGTAATACCAGTACTTGGGAGCCTGAGACAGGAGGATTGCAGGTTCAAGGCCAGCCTCAGCAATTTAGTGAGACCCTGTTTCAAAACAAAAAGGGGGGGGTTGTAATAACAGCAGTAAATATTTTCATGATATATATGTAGAATTGAACATAAAATCTCAATTATGTGAAAATATATTTGGAAAAAAGGATAAAAGGAAGTATATATCATAAATGTTGCCTTTGGATGTTGTGATTATAAGTGATTTTTCTTGAATATTTTATTTTTTTGTGGTACTGGGGATCGAACCCAGGGTTGTTCTACCTCTGAGCTACATCCCCAGCCCTGTTTTATTTTTTATTTGGAAACAGGGTCTCACTAAGTTGCTGAGGCTGTCTTTAAACCTGCTATCCTTGTGTCTCAACCTTCCTAGTATTGGGATTACAGGCATGCACCACCACGCCTGGCTGACTTAAGCTTTCTTCATAAAGCTTTTTAGTTCTAATAACTATGGAAAAATAATTTTTTTTTAAATATTGTTTGCAGTACCGGGGATTGAATGCAGCGGCGTTCTACCTCTGCGCTACGCCCCCGGCCCTATTTTTTATACTTTATTTTGAAACCGGGTCTCACAAAGTTGCGGAGGGCCTCACTAAGGAGAGAGAGAGAGAGAGAGAGAGAGAGAGAGAGAGAGAGAGAGAGAGAGAGAGACAAGGCGAGAGAGAGCAAGAGAGCTGAGGCTGGCCGCGAACCCGGATCCTCCAGTCTCCGCCTCCCAAAGTACTGGGATTACAAGCGTGTGCCACCACGCCCGGCTTTGGAAAAATAATTTTTGTGAAAAATTACATTTCTTGGTACTTAAAGCAGATGAGAATGTCTCTCCAAGTACAGAGGATAATGGAAGAAAACATTTCCTTTTTGTAATGTGGGAAATACTTTTTTAAATGTTATATGAAATTCTAAGGGGAAGGAAAATTTCACCACGTAAAGATAAAACATTATAAAGTCAAAGACCAGTTGGGAAAAAATATTCACAGATATGTAACAATAAAGCTTAATAATCTCAGAACTGTTACAATATAACAAATAATGTAAATTAATAATCCTATAGAAAAATGAACATAGAATATAAATTATATAATTTACAGGAGAAGTACAACTGGGTTTTATTTTAACAGTTTTTGAAAAATTACTTGTTTTCTTCATGAATATGCAAACAGTTTTTCTTGCTCCCCAGTCATACTCCTCTATGTGACAATAATTTGTTAGATGTTGCTGTTTAGGGTATCATCTTTTTTTAATGATTTTGGCTGAAATATTGATAGATACCACAGGATAGCCCTTTAAATTTACATTTTGAATAATATTATTTCTAAGGAAAGGAAGTTATTAATTCATTGTTCTGGTAAATGTTTAATAACCATCTCTTTTTGAAGAATAAAGCTCTGATTTGTAGTATTTTATCATGTTAGCAATACTCTCATCATGGTCCCAAGTTATCAAAGGGATGTCACTGAATAGGAATTTGGGAAGAGATTTCATAATGGCTGCCAAGAGCTAGTGGGAGCCAGCTTCAGTCCACCACTGATTAAACACTTGAAACAATATTTTAAGTCACTGATAAATATCAGTCAGATGAAATGTAAGCCTAATAAGAGTTTATTTATCTTGAAATGTCTTGGAATTTCAGGTGCTAAAATGATGTATTTTCTGGACAAGTCAAGGCAAGAAGAAGCAATTGCTATAGCCACTAGACTGGATGAAACTATTAAAGATAAAAATGTAAAGGTAAGATTTTTCATAGGCTGATTTATGTATACTGGGTGATCTTACAAATGTGTGTTTTTACAACATAATTCTTAAGTGGGTCTTCAGAGTTGTGTCTGATATAAATCTCAGCTCCACCAATTATTACTGTGTGACTTTATGCAAGTTATCTTTTTAGCTTTCTTTTCCTCATTTTGAAGATGAAAATGAAAATATTACCTCAGAGTTGGTGGAAGAGTTAACTGGAATGGGAAAGCGTTAAGTACTTGGTGCCTGGCACTGAATGTGCACAGGTGTTATTAATAAAGGACACTCATTTTAGTAATAACCATTTTAGAGGTTCTCTTTTTCAAGTATTTTACTGCTTTTTTAAGGTTTTGCAGAGTTGGTTTTTAAATTATTTTTTTAGTGATTTAGTGATTTTTTTAGTGATTTAGTGATGTGAATAGCAAGAAGTTATTTTAGACTGAGGCCTTGTCTTTTGGTTTAATTAACAAATTGTATCTTTTGATTAAAGTCATTATTAACTGAATTTGTAAATTTTTTCTTTGAATAATTTGTATTTTCCTGTTTTGTTAGACTTTAATAAAGGTTTCTGAGGCTCTGCTCGATGGCAGCTTTGGAAACTGTAGTTCCCAGTATGAAGAATACAGAATGGCCTGTCATGCCCGGCTTCCTTTTACATCTGCTTTCCTGCCTGCTGTGAGTGAAGTCCACAGTCCTGGTGCCGCACTGAATCATACAGCTAACTATGGTGTCTTGGCCAATGAAATTTGAAATTTCATAGAAAGTTGATTCCTACAGACTCAAAGCTGAATTCGTATCTTTCAGGGTGCATTTTAATATAAGTATAAAAGAAATATTTGGATAGAATGTTTAAAATGGAGTATTCTGTAAGCTTATTTTATTCCTTGTCAGACTTTTACAATTTATATAAACATCTGTTAAAATTACTTGTTTATACTTGTACAGTTTCTCTTCTTCAACCCCCAAATTATCAGGACTGTGGATAACGGCTGTTCTTTCTATGTTATAATTAATATAACTTCTGGTTAAGCTAAGTTGTATACAACCCCCTATATTATTTTCTTTAGATTTTGGTTTCAGGATCTATGTTTTGATCCTTTCTCTTGTTAGTTTGTTTATCATCATCATAATCATCATCATCATTATTATTATTATTTTGCTTTAAAGTGTTATGTTAAAAAATATGAAATTCTTCTTGGCAGATATTGAGGTTTACTTTAAAATTTAATTTGCCTGTTTTTCCACCTTTATATGATTTACCATTGCCTTTGTAAAATCCATAAAAACTATACTTTTGGTTGAATGAGGGTACTCCAGTTTTATGTGGATGATTTAGAATATGAAAATTACTTTTCCTCTTAATCATGGAAATTCACTGGTTAATTTTTTGCATATCTCTTGAAGACCCACATGCAAGAATTATACCTTCTTGAGTGTTAACAAGTAGTTTATTTTGAGAAGTATGCTTCAAAGGAGCATAGTAGTATAGAATATAAATAAAAATGAAGCACTGTTATACATTTATATATCTAAGTAAAATGAAAAATTTAAACTATCATTAGTTTAACTATTAAGTCATAGTATTATTGAATAATAATTTGAGGGGAATAGCTTTTTGTTGCATCTTATGTAGAAAATAGTAATTGAATCACTCAATATGTCTCAGAATTATGTAAATATGTCTGTCATATTGCTGCTTCCCTTTAAGCAATGATAAACTCAAAATGAGATTTAGACAAACAGCCCTATAAAATGGTTTTCCTTTACCTTTATGTCTTTAGATTCAGAATTGCTGAAAGGAAAAAAAACTCACTGTAAAATAATGCCAACCTAGATAATGCTATAATAAATTATTTTGTACATAGTTGCTTATTTGTATTTTTACATACTACTAAATATACATACTATTAAATAGTAAAATATTTACTATTAAATATATACAAATACAAATATTTGTGTTTGTTCCATACTATTAAAATATTTTTCATAAATGTTCTTTGAGAGATTAGAAATGTAATTATCCCAGTCTTTTCAAGTTTATAAAAATGTAATTCTCAATAACCACTTAACTATAGAGATATAGATATAGATACACACACACACACACACACACACACACACATACACACATATATACATACATACATACATACATTCTGGTGCTGCTGCAGCTTAGGCTTCTTTAGTCTGTAGTTATTAGGTACCTATTATGTTCCAGACTCCTCTAGGTATGCCAAATACAATAATGAACAAAATTAAGTTATTTTTTCTCATGGATTTTATATTCTAGGTGGGGGAGAGAAGGAAACAGATACATCAAGCAGAGGTAATTGCTGTGAAGAAAAATCAAGCAGAGTATAGAAAGTGGTTATAGCAAAATTTAAGAATACCAGAGAAAAAGAATCTAAAAGCCTACACAGAGAAAGACATTATTCTCACAGAAAAGAAAACCAGAGGGACGTCACATTTCTCAAATGCATTATTGACTTGTATAATCCCAGCTAATTGAAAGGCTGAGGCAGGAGGATCACAGGTTCGAAGCCAGCCTGGGCAACCTAGTGATACTCTGTTCACAATATAAAAAGGAGCCGGGTATAGTGGTGCAGACCTGTAATCCCAGTTCTTGGGAGGTTGAGACAGGAAGATCACAGGTTCAAGGATAGCCTCAGCAATGTAGCAAGACTCTCAGCAACCTAGCCAGACCCTGTTTCAAAACAAAAACTAAAAAACGGACTGGGAATGTAACTCAGGTAGAATGCTCCTGGGTTCAATCCCAAGTACCCTCAGCCCCAAAGGGGATTTCTTTAGATAACTGGGGGGGGGGTGTCTTGTTTACTCACTCTGATAGTTGTTGTTTTTTACGGTACTGGAGACTGAACCCAGGGGCAGTCTTTCTCCAAGCTACACCCCAACCCTATTTTTTTATTCTTTATTTTTGAAACAGGGCCTCACTACGTTGCAGAGGACCTCACTAAGTAGCTGAGGCTGGCTGTGAACCTGCGATCCTCTTGTCTCAGCCTCCCAAGTACTGGATTTATAAGTGTGCACCACCACGCCTGGCTAGTTTCTGCTTTTAATTTAAACTGTTCACATTTAAAAGTGATTATTGATGTAGCTGTATTAATATCTACCATATTTGTAACTTTTCTATTTATTGCCCTTGTTTTTTGTCTTGAGAGTTTTCCAAAGTTTATGGCAAACACCAAACTACAGTTCCAGGAATCTCAGAGAACACCAAGCAGTATAAAACAAAACAAAGCTATACCTATGCATATTATATTCAAACTGAAGAAAATAAAAAACAGGGAAATCCTAAAAGTCACAGGGGAAGACTAAAAATAAAAAATACCTCATTTGTAGAGGAACAAGGATAGAAATTACATAAAATTTCTCTTTAGAAACCAAGCAAGCAAGAAGAGAGTGAGGAAATATTTAGTGTTGCGAGAAAAAACTCAGCAACCTAGAATTCTGTATTCACAAAAATTATCCTTCAAAAGTGAAGGAGAGCTGGGTGTGGTGGCACATGCTTGTAATCCCAGTACTTGGGAGGCTGAGACAGGAGGATCTGGGTTCACAGCCAGCCTCAGCTACTTAGGGCCTCCGCAACTTAGTGAGACCCTTTTTCAAAATAATAAAAAAATAGGGCTGGGGGTGTAGCTCGGAGGTAGAATGCCCCTGGGTTCAATCCCCAGTTCTGCCAAAAAAAAAAAAAAAAAATGGAGACGCTGGACGTGGTAGCACATGCCCATAATCCCAGTACTTGGAAGGGTCTCAGGATTGATGCCAGCCTCAGCAATTTAGTGAGACCTGTTTCCAAATAAAAAAGGGCTGGAGATGTAGCTCCAATGTAGAACGCCCCTAGGTTCATTCCCCAGTACCCCCCCCCCAAATAATGGAGAAGCTAGACATGGTAGTGCACACCTATAATCCCAGTACTTGGAAGGCTGAGACAGAAGGATAACAGGTTTGAGGCCAGCCTCAGCAGTGTAGTGAGATTCTCAGCAACCTTGCAAGACCCTATTTCAAACAAACAAAAAAAAGGGCTGGGGGTGTAGCTCAGAGGTAGAATGCCCCTGGGCTCAATTTCTCAGTACCCCTCCCCCAAAAAGAGAAGTGGTAAAGGTATTCTCAAACAAAAATTGAGAATTTGTCATCAGTAGACCTGTCTTACAAGAAATTTTAAAAATTATGTAGGTCGGAAACTTCTATCTACATAAAGAGTGTTAGAGAAAGAATAAGGCAAATAAGTATTTATTTATTTATTGTACTGGGGATTGAACCCAGGGGCATTCTATTTCCGAGATGCTGTACCCAGCCCCTTTTTTATTTTTTGTTTCAAAACAGGGTCTTGCTAGGTTGCTGAGAGTCTCACTTCATTGCTGAGGCTGTCCTCGAACCTGTAGTCCATCTCAGCTTCCCAAGTACTGGGATTACAGGCATGCACCTCTGAGCCTGGCTCTTTTTTGTTTTGTTTGTGGTACCAGGGATTGAACCCAGGGGTGTTCCACCTCTGAGCTACAACCCCAGCCCTATTTTTATTTTTTATTTTGAAATGGTCTCACTAATTGCTGAGGCTGTCCTTGAACCTGTGATCCTCCTCTCAGCCTCCCAAGTACTGGGATTGCAGGCGTGGGCCCAGCTAATTCATCTAAATAGCCATAGGTGACTAACGGCTACCCTACTAGATAGTAATATCTGTCTAACAGTGCTTGCCAGGGCATCTTTTTGTAACTCTTCTACCCAGGGGGTGCCTTTTTCAAATCTTGCAAGGGAGCTCTATATGCTAGTAGTTGCCCACTTATTTGGGCTCTTGATTCTGTCCATTTATTTAGCGTGATCGTAAGCTCCCTGAGGTCACTAACCTGAGCTGTGTGAAGTGTGAAGCACAGAGCTTCATCATCATCAATGAATGCTTGTAGTCACTAAGTACGTTAATTCATGTTATTTGCCCTCACCATTGCCCTGTGGGAGAAGCTTTTTTTTTTTTTGGTACGGGGGTTGAACCCAGTACCCCACCCCCAGCCCTATTTTTTTAATTATTTTTTAGTTTTTATTTTGAAACAGCGTCTTGCTAGGTTGCTGAGGGTCTTGCTAAGTTGCTGAGACTGGCCTCAAACCTGCGATTCTCCTGTCTTATCCTCCCGAGTACTGGGATTACAGGCAGGTGCCACCAAGTCCAGCAGGAGAGGCGTCTTTGTCATCCTAATTTTACATGACGCTAAGCTAATAGGATACAAGTTTCTTCCTGGGCCACTCAGCTTCTCAGTACAGAGCAGGATCCAATTCTACTCCTTTCAACTTTCAACTGTGTTCCTTCCTCTCAATCATGCAGCATCCTACTCTTTTTGTCTGGCCTTATATGTGGTTCAAGTGTTGTCTCCTCAACTAGGAAGTCTCTGATAGCAGGGCCCTGCCTAAGCCCGTAGCAGGTGCTGGTATTTGTTCCCGACTTACACTTATATTTGTCATCTGGATGATACACTTGGTTAATGTGCTTCTGAGCCAGAATGGGTTTTCTGCAACTCTGAAGCGTGTGGTTAGTTCACTATTTCCTCCACTAGAGGGCAAGCTTTCCAACTCAAATTTATTTATTTTCTGATTTCTTAAGAATGAAAAGAGCCAGGCGTGGTGGCGCAGGCTTGTAATCCCAGTACTTGGGAGGCAGAGACAGGAGGATTTCGCGGCCAGCCTCAGCTACTTAGTGAGGCGCTCCGCAACTTCGTGAGACCCGGTTT